>JAOCNA010000025.1:5071911-5084385 GCA_026546675.1 Papilio helenus | reverse complement strand
CAGTCCCTAGAGAAAGTCGCACCCACAAACAACGCACGGTAAAATGTAAAGCATTGCTGTAATAATACCATCGAAAAACTGCAGCGCTTTTTCCCAAGAACACTTTATTCCTTTGTTCCTTCGATGCGATAGGTACGTGAGTTTTGGCTTGTTTTTTGACCTTAACAATGAGGCGGGAGAGGGCACTGGGGTGCGCCACGTGGCCTGAACCCGAGACTTGCCATTAAAACAGTTAAACATAATGCAAAAACGACCCTATTAACAACGAACAGATCACACTTTAGATTGATTACCAATTTGCATGGAAATTAGAACTAATTTTGTGTAGTGATTTTTGACGAACACGACGAGTTAGTGATTTGTTTTTTTTTATTATTCTTGTTGCAAAGACACGACACTAATTACATTTTGTTCTTTTACAAATCCACAACACTGTAAAGAAGCGATAAAAGTTATGGCCACTCGTAATTAAAAACTTTAGCTTTATTGATTCTTTTATCACATGTTGCTTGAGTCGCTTTACGTTTACATGTGCTCGTCTTTATTAGAATATGTGTACTTTTTCAACGTCAATAGCCTATGGGTCAGAGTATGGACTGTAGAATAGGTGTTGTTTTACTCCACCATGACTTAGGAGTACTAATGGACTAAGGAAATATTTATAAATTAAATACAATACATATTCTTGTCACCGGGTGTTTTACTAATACATTTTAAACTGTTACTAATCCTTACTATTATTAATCTACAAAAATTAATCGTGTATAATTCTTCCGCAAAACTCCTCTTTCCTCGAAGCACGTAATATTAAAACATTTTAGAAATTCATTCATCTTAATACATCGTTGCGTTTATCATCACGTACAACGGGTCACAGGAGACACCAAGTTTAACAAATTGCTTTCTTGTAAATACAAAAAGTAGAATGAAAGTACTCGTGATTATGCTTCAAAATACTAACATAATTTTGTTCTCATAAAGATTTTGAGTTGGTTTACATTTTGTCAGTTTAGTAAGTGCTTATTTTATAAATAGTTAGGTACTTATTAGGTATATGAAAAACTATTGCAGTTTCGGCAGATTTTTGTGATTGTTTTACCACTATTTTAGGACGTAGCCGCAAAACGCAAGTAGTATATGACATCTGCATACTTACAAACATTTAGAAACGTCGTGAAGACTTTAATTTGAAATATAAAATTTTTAAATACATTTTTCCATTCATATCATAACATGGGACACAAGGGCACTGGGGAATCAATAAAAAAGGCACAGGCCACGTCATATGAAAGTGACAAAAACCCGTGTATGAGTTGACAGCGCTGACAAAGTCACCGCACCGATCTCGCCGGCGCACGATCAATTATGTTTGATTCATTGAATACACCTGACAGAAGATATCGCCGTCATTCGCCGCCTCCCAAATATTGTGATTTAGATTTTATCTGCCTGCAGCTAAATTAATAAAAACCTAGCACCGTGGAGCTCGAACCGACTTGAGCTACAATTATTTTACAGCGAATTCATATTCTCCTCGTTTTATGTAAATAAACCATTTCACGGTCGTTTTTAAGTGCACGTGCTATCGAGTTACATACATTTACAAATAGAAAATGTGTAGCATTATTGTATAATACTGTTATAAATTTTAGTTAAATGTATGTTTTAGTTTTAACTAAAGTAATACTGAAATTATAGATTAAGCAAGTTTTCTAATTAGTGCAAGAAAAGATGTTTATTTATTTTGTTTGTATCTATTTTAATTTGCTTCTTGGAGCTTAAAATATTAGGTCAATTTATGACCGATAAATTATAAAAAGGCACAACGAAATAAGATAATTTTACTATGATTTTCCACACACATCCCTCCCACTCTCTATGATAAAATAAAGACAGCAATATATTTATATGCCAGAGTTTCGACGGTGGAAACGGTTGACTTCAAACTCATTTTGTACAGCGAGAATTTTAATTTTAAATATGCTATCCTTAAAGAGATTCGAGCGATCCTTTTAAAAGTAAATACCGCTTGTCGCATACTACGGTCGCGACCGAAGTTTTTGCAGCGTCGGCCGGTCGCGGCCCATTTGACTCCGGATGCGGTAACACTAGATGGGGGCACGACCTATTTCTGTGCACTTTTTGCTGGCGCTACCTCCCCACCTTTCCCGTTCTGTGCCGATGCAAATACCGCGTCCTCGAAAACGTCTCTTGCCTTACAGTTCGATATAACAAAGGAAAATTCTTTTGTTCAATTATGTTCAAAAATATAACAATCATTTGATGGAAAGCAAAACAATGAACTTACCAATCACATCATATCTCTATAAAATGACATGTATCTACACTTATGTGCAGCTGTACAGTATGTGAATGTGGTGACCACACTGTGCTCCCAGGCCCGAACGCGCAATCAGTGCAGTGACTGCACGCTATCCGCATTAATGACAAGAGCACATATCTGTCATGTGTTACCCAAGCCATGAATTTATATGCCTTCCCATACAAAACATAACTACGAGTATTTGGTCTCCCTCTACCCATGCAGTCATTCGCATTACTTCTCATTTAGATGCTCACTCTAATATAAGAATTATGTAACGAAAATACTTCACTTATTCTAACTTAAATTATGGTATAGTCATGTTAGGATGAGAGAAAATAATCAACTTGCTTATAGGTCAATATCGCACCTGCAGAACTTATGGAGCTGTCGTGATCGCTTCACAATCATAGACACGATGCTCATTTACCTCTCTCTTAATCTGATAAATATTCATCTACACGAGGCAACTCTTTATTCAATCATAATAGAAAAGCATAATTGTTACCCTTTTTTTAAATAGAATTTAATGAAATATAATTTTGTTGTTACAGTATTGAATAGTCAAGGCATAGACGGTATGATAAGTGGTAGGTATACTTACGACAGTTAATTTGACATAGCAGGAGAATCTCATTCCAACTGGAAGACAAAATGTTGATAGTTGTGTTGAGATGAACCTTTGTATTACAAAATACATCATTAACTATAAAACAATCTGCACATTTACCTTTTACAACACGCTTTTGTAACTTTAGTAATACACCTTTATTATACGTGGATATTTTCTTGAACACTTGACCTCTACACTCGCCGTTTCAAACACGACGCGCGTCGTTATTTATGAACGTAGGAACTAAAAAGACTAAAATTGTTATAAAGCTAAGTCTTGCACGCAATTCCCTTGTAATGAATTATAATGTTAGCCTTTATTTTATATCAGAATAACGATATAAACGGTCGAATCCCAGCTGTTGCGTAATTAGTTACAGCTTTACATTCTTAAATATATTGAATAGCGAATAAATTTTACCCATTGCAAAAATACTAAGCTTTTAGAATTGTTTATAGGTAACTAGATGATGATAGAATGGTGCCCTGGGAGGAAAAAAGATCAGTCAGCAGATCACCAGGCAGATGGGTTAATGACATTGTACGACTTCAAGTCAGAAAGGAAAACTAGACAGGATCGTAAAGCATGATGTGAAAGAGGGGCCTATGTCCAGAGTTGATTGTTAAAAGCTAATATAATCAAGGAAGATTTACCTACTTTATATACATGGATAGTACCTACGAGTATGTATTCTCTTATATCTTCAAAGGCCTACTAAAAGTCATCGAAGAAGCATTCCCGATTTTATTAAATAGGAACTAAGAGGCATAAATTCGATGAAACTCTCCAACTCGCTTCCGAGAATTATTTATACCAATAAAACAAAAGCCTGAATCCAAGTCCATCCCGTTATGTGACTCCATATCGCTATCCTTTTCAATTACATAATATCAATATATAGTCGCGTCCCTTTTACTCTTCAATGGTGACTACCGGATTTCAGGCGCGCAAGAGCGTGGGACCAGTTTTTGTGCACCAACCACAACAAAGACATGCCTACAGAATCCGAATTCACGATGATGGTAGTCAAGGTATTCAGAAATAAATAAATACGGCAGTAAATGCCGAAGATGAACAATAGTGTTACATATGACGATCAGTCACCCGGGGCTCGCAGAAACTGGTTCCTGGGGAGATGCACGGTCACTCCAAATATGTATTGATGCGTCATTAACAAAAAAATATACCGAACCGTCTCACTTGAAACATTCGCGCAAAAGTATAACTAAGTGTTACACTTAACATTCCTTATTATTTCTTCCTCTTCCTCAGCCTGTGCTTGTTCAGCTGGTTGTAGCCATTACGCCGGCTCCATTGTCGACTCTTATCCGCATCAATTAAATAAAACATATTATGTTTGTGTTCTACGATAACGTAAAACTAACTTTACATAATTTGCACATTACTGATAGTTTACCTTTTAATTCAAGCATTAATATTATATTTAAAAAGAGCACGTTTATCGGCTTTGTAAATAAACAAAGTTATCTATCAAATTCTGTACAAAGAATTAGTTGGTATCTTTCTTGAAATGTGTATCTTCGTAATATTAGTGTAGATTAAGCATTAAAAACTGAAAAAAAAAGTGTTCACACATCGTAAACTAAAAATATCGAATCTAGAATACGAGAGTAATTTTATTTGCACTTAACAAATTGCTACTCAATTAAAGAAAATAATTAAATTATGTACTTTTTATTGTACCATAGCTATAGATAATTTGAAATAAAATTCCCCAGAATTAAATAAATAAATGATTGCACCCATTTACGGAAAAACTTCTTTTTCAACTGTAGTTCTTAAAACAGAATTAGCGTATAAAACAAATTGAATTGCAATTATTTAAATAATCGTATTCAAGGTGCGTTTACTTTTATCAATTGTGTTTCCTTTATTTTACTTACTATATTTGTACTTAACAATTTCAACAAACAAACATAACAGTGAGTTTTCACTGTAGATAAACTGCGTTTTAAAATAAAGATTTTAATTGTCATATTTAATTTAAAATAAATTAACTGTAATATTACAATATGTAACACTTTGCTATTTGAAAACATGCCGGCTAAAGATCGAAGAATGATTTAGCAATGATAAAAACATTATGTGAGTGAGATTTATACTACCTCTTTTCATTTGTTTTGTAGAATTTGATTTCTAACATCTACAATATCTTGTGCTGATGTCATATATCCTATGATACTCCGGGGAACATGAATCGAAAGACACCTCAATCGTCGATTTCTGTTTAGTCTTTTAGGCATATACATACAAACCTACATACCTCCATAAAGACTCTGTCATGATGGTTTACTGAAGATTCCAATTATCTTATCACTACCTAGTGATTAATTAGTGTTAGGTTAAACTAAATTTCAAAAGAGTAAAACTCAAGTTACGTAGTTCGGAAACGCGTTTAAAAAATTTATCGAACCGAAAACACTAACGATCTGAGAAACTAGTCATCAGACGGTTAAAAATATAGAGACAATAATAAATTTAAATAAAATTGTAACGATAGTGGAATTTCACCATGTAGCACGACATTTTCCGTTAGTAAAAATTACTTTAGCGAATCCAAATTTGACGTCACATGTGAATAATGAGATATTAATTTTTGCAAAAAGATAAAAGTCTATGGTGCATACACGTACCGGTATGTAAAACTTTAGTTAGGTGTAGAAGGGAATACTGATCTTGTAGTTAGCGATAAAGACCGGAATTCACGAAAAAAGCTACCCGACGGGACCACCCAAAGGCCCAGCTGCCGCCCCGTTTATTTATTGTTTTAATTAAAACAACATAACTCAGGCTCCTCTGAACGCACCTATGAGACAGCTCGTAATTCCAAACTGTAGCTTCTGGGCGCAATCCTCGGAGTAAATGACGCGTTCGCTTTTGCTGAGGGTGGTATTCATCGCCTGATTTGTATTAGAATCATATAACACAACTAGTATCTGATTTCGCATATTTTTCGCTTATTGTGTCTCCGTTTTATATTTCTTTATTTGTTATTTAAGTAGTTTATATTTGTTGTTTAAGTTCCTGGCTTTTATTTTATTTAAGTACCGAGGGCAAACAGCGTTAACATCGACGTGATCATACGAGTAAACTACATGGACATCCGTAATACCACAGGAACTACAGATACATTGCCGATCCTTCGTGGTTCCAGGACCGTAGGTAAGCTGAAATGTCGATGTATTAAACAATTCTTTCGTATATTTTTGCCTTTAAAAATTACTTTAAGGAAAAACGCTATTTTCAATAAATTAGGTTCCAATTACAATGTAACGTTTTGTGCGCAGATAAAAAAAAAAAAAACAGATGATATTTCGAAATATTTTATTAACAGATTCGTTATAATTTGTTATAGTGACAGGAATACAGTATCCAGGTATACATTGGTTGTCGTGCCTACTATTTGAGAATCTTCATATCTCCTAACGCACATCATTTACACGTTACACTGAAGGCTACTTTCTTATGTTACCTACACAATTAATAATAGGATAATGTAATTAATCGGCGTCTATAATTATATATTACCGTAAGTTGTAACTTTAGTAACGTCTTATCAATTTATACAAAAGAGGAACTACAAGTGCGTGTACTTAACTGAATGCGTGAATTTCTGTCGTAACACATGTAAAAATACATTATTGATATCTTTGTTTTATTCAAAGATAATGAGGTTGATGGTAATATTTTAATTCATGTGTTACGACAGTTGACTCACCGATATATTATAATTTAATGCTTAACTACTTTAATGTGCAAGTATTCAAACATATACATTTAGTATTATGTATAGTTCACATGTTCGTTTAATCGTTTATTTAAACTTATTTGCGTCTTTAAATAGTTAATAATAATTATTATTCTATGGAAAAAATTCACATATATCTACGTCTTACATTTCTTAAGCTAATTAAATATTAAAGTTCAATAAATAAATAGTATATATTAATAAATCGATATTCATCGTAGTTATATGCCCACCACTAAGTATGTATCTACATAAAGAGTTAATATCTTTGTTGCTACAATTCGTTCTGCAAACAAATTGCATTATAAGCACGTTAAAAAAAGCCGTCTAGTTTTAATATGGATGTATGAAAAGGAAATGTTATATTTCTTCCTCTTTTAAA
This sequence comes from Papilio helenus, assembly GCA_026546675.1. Classification (NCBI taxonomy): domain Eukaryota; kingdom Metazoa; phylum Arthropoda; class Insecta; order Lepidoptera; family Papilionidae; genus Papilio; species Papilio helenus. The sequence continues at coordinate 5,077,298 of JAOCNA010000025.1, read as the reverse complement.
CCCGCTACAAGTGCATAATTATTGGTGAATTAATAAATGCATACTTATTTTTGCAGAAGTTATTCAGGAGAATATCCCCTATATCATTGATATACAGAGATTTTATAAGAAAAGGTTTAACAATTTACAATGATTTCGGAGACACGAAAATAAAAAATTAACACATTAACACCATGATTTAAAAAAAATGACATATTTAGTACAGAACTACTGGTGCATGAAACTTTGAGTTTTCTCAGTTAAATTGTGCAGATTTATAACCAAACAACATGGAGCAAAGTTACAGTTATAGACTATGCTAAACACTAAATATCCCACATATTTTTACATTTTATATTCATTTCACTTTCTTGCATCAATCAATTTTATACAGAGTCCACTAAACATATATGACCAAGTGACCGACACTTGTGAAGTCCACTAGCATTGTACACGATCAATTGAGAGCGCGATTGATATTCCACTTTTTAATGCATCGTCCAGTCTCCTAGCGCTTATAAAGCGCAAAATAGTGGCTATGGACAGTCCATAGAGTTGGGGCTAGGCGGGCCCCCGATGACGCTGTACGGCGGACTGTGTGGAGGCAGCGACATGGGCCCGTGGTACATTTCCATCTCTAGCGTCGCGTCCGGAGAGCACTTCTCCGCCATCTTGTTTTCCTGCTTCGTCACCATTCGCCGCCATTTCGCACGAGCGTTCTGAAACCACACCTGCGAACAAAAAACATACGGTTGGTGTCGGCCGAGAGAATAATGCAAGCGCGCCGCGCATTGAAATGTCGCGAGCAAAATGAAAAGCCGATTCACCATAAAAAGAATACGAGTCGCAAAGCGACGACGATCCAAATAAAGTATAACTCTGGCTTAAAAGTCTTCGAATGCTCCTCCATGATACCGTCCACGTTATTCGAAGTACCTAATTAGGTTTCGTTGCAGCTCGAGGTTGCTTTCGACGCCGAAACTTGCTTTATTCGTTTAAACTTTTCGGGATTTTGTTTTTGACTTGTAGCCTGATTAGGGAACTGCAAATGTTACCTGTAAAATTAAGATAAGACTTGCAGAAGGTTGATGACTAGCGTGGTGCGTTTTGCTTAATTTTACAAGCAGCATCCTGACTAGTCTAAGCAGCGTACAACTAACTTTATGGAAATATACATTTTCAATTCTTTTCATAAGACTTAAGCTATTCAATTTCTCACTATTGTCGCAAATCATTTTTAAGGTTTATTTTGAAATGCACTTCTAAATGAAGAAAAATTTAAATTGCATGTCATGTATTCTAAGTTTTAAGTTTAAATTTCATTACATGTAAGTTCTTTTAAGATATAACAGTATTCGTGGGAAGCTAGTATTCAAATATTGTTTGCGTAAGTTTGCGCACGCGCGCGAGTGGCAGAGCCAATGGTGCGCGGCCGCCGCTGGCTCCGCCCCGCTCGGTATGGCCGCTACTCATGCTGCCTAATGCCAAATTTAGTTTACCGCTTATTTCGTATCCGTCACTATCGAGAAGCGATAACAACTTTTTATAGCCAAACACATTTTCGCACACATAAAAATAGCATTAACTCTCGTATCACTTGTTGTACCTAATGCCAATGGATTTATTTTTCGTTAAAGTGACTAAAAAAAATTATAAAAAACGAGCACGAGATCTTGCACCGTGATACCCGTCGATGATTTCCAAGTCGAATCTGAAAAACTGTGTAAAAAACTAAAGTATTTAACTGATTTTAATTTAATTTGTATGTCTAGTTTTCCTTTTTAGGCCAAACTGACTGCTGTCATATTCAATTGTAAACAAAAAAAATAAAAAAACAAAAAAGTAATCATACGATAGTGAAAATATTTCCTAAAGATGTGTTACATTTCGTCGTACTAATTGCCGAAAGCTGCCCGCTACTGTCATTCCTCGTGCATATTCATCATAAACTGAGAAGCGAGAGGTGATAGTGTCTCAAAGTGAAGCGATGAGAAATGGGCGAAAAGCGCGGGAGACGACGCGAGCGCGGCCACGATTGATGATCCCACGTCGACACATACCGCTGTCAAAGTCGAGATAAGCACGCAGCGCGGTGGTCCCGGAAAATAAATACAAATTATGAATGAACAAACATTATACGTAAAAGTCATTTCACTTACAAACTACACTAACGAACAATTAACGATGGTAACATAAATAATTTACCACAAATGTATCCAAACGTGAATATTGAAGCTACACTAGCATGTTATATTTAAATTCTTGAGAATTGTCACAATTAAATGGTAATGTTAATGTAGTATTTTAAACAAAACATAGTCAAGACTTCCTCTTCTAACTACTTATAGACAAAAAAAAATTAGAATCTACTAGTCCGTGTTCTAGACAAAAAATAAGTAATTGTATGTATTGTAATTGCAAGCCTCTATTACAATAAAAGTTTTTTTTTTCAAACAATTGTATTAATTTTAAACAAATTTGTTAGCAGAATTAAAACCATGATAATGTTAACTAATGTTAGTATGTGCTTAACATGTAAAAATGAACGCACCACACTTTTTCTTATATCAGTTACCAAATTTAAATTCACTTTACGAAAATACTTTAATTTTAATAAAGATCTTGATACTTATTTGTGCTAAATACTTCTAATAATTACAGAAACGAAGAATTAAAAATGTCTTGTATTAAAAAAAGTATCCAACATTATATTCCGTAAAGAATGACACCTTAGAGCTAAGCTACTGTTATTTTTGTGTATCATTTGTCTACTATTTTAGAAAAATAAATGTTTGAAAATTACCCTAATCGCTCACAATAGTAACAATAATTCACTTTCCCGTTTGTAATTCTTTAATAAAGAAAATTAACATAAGTACGTTTTTTAACATCTTCGCGGCTCGGAACTTCGCACGAGTAGTAACGGGGCGGGCAGATGGGGAGCACTACCTAGCACGCAGTTGACCTTGAGCAGCCAAAAAGATTGGAACGGTCTATACTATAACTATACCTTGAAAAATATAGGCTAAAACCATTATAAGCCAGATTTACAAACAGACAAAATATTTATTGAGTGTCCATTAAACGCTTGACACTTGTGAATTGGGTCGTAATAGTGTTATTCTTGTAGCCAACACAAATAAGTTCGCGCAGTATCGGCATCAAACATGTCATTTATTACGTCACGTCTGGCCGAGTGACGTTTCAAAATAACTTTCCTCATCAAAAACTACGTCTCAATTTGCTTTCCTAAGATACCAATGTACTAACTAATGAGGATGTGATGATGTATAGATTCATTTCTTAATATAAATCACTTTAACTATAGTTATATCGCGAAAGTTTTTATATCGTTTAAGAACTTTCCTACACGCCAGACTCTCGAGGAATCTTTGTTATGAACAAAACATTCAGTTCAACCGAAACTAATTGGCTTGAAGTTCTTTTTTGAACAATTAAATTTTAATATTATGCGATATAACGTATTATGTTTTTGTTTTCAGGCGAAGAAATATGATTAACTTAAATTAGATAACAAACCGGCTCAATTTATCGAGGTACTCATGAGTCGGTCGTCAACCTTCGTATTATCTTTTTCATACATTTTAAAGGGACTATGAAAACGTGTAACAAACAATACGAATATATATGTAAAAAATACATTTAGAAATAATAAGATTAAAAATCTGCAGGTTTTACAAGTATTTTTTATTATCTGATAATGATCTTAGGTAAGTAAGTACATAAAAGAAAACATGAATAAAATGTAAATAATAGTACATTATAAGATAAATGACTACGCTAAGAGAGTAAAATTAACATATTTTTATAAATTGTCACAACACACGCGACGTTCGACTAATAATTTTGAAGGTTAAGAAATTTTATTTGTAAAAAGAAGCTTGTTGAGATTTGTGTGGCAATAAAATAAAATATATACGCATTTAATCGGCGGTAGCGAAATATATAAGGTCTATGGTATTATAAAATACCGGAGTAGCGAATGTAGGCACATTAAATGAAACAAGTGGCAACTAACAAAGTTCTACTGCCGACCATCACACAAGTTTCTTGTAGATGTGAGTTGAGTTTGAGTGAATATCTGTAACATGTATTATTTAATAATATGTTAACCACGTTTATTGCCTGTTTACCTTTGAAATTGTACGATAAATAGCAGTTTTATAAAATCAGTTGAATTATGTAAAGTTGACACAGTACTTAACCTATAATATATATAAAAATTTCAATGAGATTAGAACAACTTTTTATATAGTGCCATAAACGTTGACGTAAATCTAAAATGTGATCAACAAGAAAAGAAATTAATGAAAAAGAAAATGAATATGGGTAAAGAGATTTTCCCACTCGAGAAGAAATTTTAAAAGGAATTCATAAAGAGACCCTAATAAATGTCCAAACAAACATTGCGATCAAAGGCGCTCAAATATTCAGTGTATTGTAAATAAAAACCGTAGAGATGTGATTAATAGTCGCGTTTCCTTATATAAATAATATTTAAATAAATTAGGAGGTAGACACGGCACGTCCGCCTGGCGCGAGTGCGCGCGACCGAATGACAAATGGATGCCTTTTGAAATCGCGGCGGAAATTATCTGCCCAACCGAGCGTCTCTGGGCGATGCGTTGGTACTAATTACTAGAGCGTTTGATTGTGATCACCGGGCGTCTGCGCAAGCTGATCTCGCCTTTATACGACATTCTTTAAATTCATTTTCGAGCGAGACACCGCATTCATTATTGTCACCAATTGTACTTAGAAAGTAAAATTATATCGGGCCAAATGTCGAGGTGTGACCATCCGATACTAATTGCTGGTTTCGAGACGCCTTCAGCATTTCTTTGGTTATTTGTGTGCCATTGCAGGCATCTTTATTGTATCTGGAATCATGGCATGAAAACGATTTAAAAATAACCAAGCGATTGTGTATTGAAATAGAAGCTTGAATGATATTATAAACACCTATTACCCTTTGCTTTGAAACACCATGGAATTAAAAAAAAGTTAGTGAGTACCCTAAGTGTTCTTCCAGACTTATTCTACATTTGTGACAAATTTAATCAAAACCCGTCGAGCAGTTCCCTAGATACCTTCTAACAAACATCCATCCATCTAATCATTCTGATTTAAGATATTAGTAAGACTGTTTTTTGTATCTAAATTTCTGTCTGTGAATTCTTTATTATTTCAATCCTGCAATATTGCCTATGACCTTATATAATTGTATATCACAAATGTCAATAAAATGAATGGTATGAATAAAAAGTCTAGTAGCATTTATGGTGTGTACCGTGCCGATTGATCGGGTGACATAGAAGGGCGTGAAGATCCTGTTCTGAAGAAAGTCCGGGGAGATGCCTCGTCCGGTGTCAATCACCGACAGATGC
>JAOCNA010000025.1:5032664-5057456 GCA_026546675.1 Papilio helenus | reverse complement strand
AATAGGAATAAAAATATCAGGACTCATATATTGACAGCTACTGAGTTTAACGTGCATCACTGAACGATGTAACCTAATTTTTTCTTTATAAACGAATTAGATTCGAGTTAGTAAAGATATGAACGTATATTTTAATTTCATTTGCCTATCGGGTATAAGGAAATAATTTTAAAATGAAAGCTCCCAATGTAGTATAAACAAGTCAGTAAATATCTTCGCAAGTGTTGCTTTGAGCTCGGGCGCGCCGTCGGTTCGTGTTACCTCAATATTTTTATGATCTTTCGATGCGTTTATTAACACTACGGACACAAGTTGTCAAGTTCAACGAACGAAATCTATTTATTATCTATATATATACTAATATTACAAAGAGGATTGATTTCTATTTTTGTATGTATTGAAATAACTCAACTACTGGACCGATTGCTAAAATTCTTCCACCTATATAAAGCTACGTTATCGATAGATAGAGGCTATTTTTTATTAATTTTTATTTTCACTCGGACGAAGTCGCGAGCAAAAACTAGTGTAAATAATAGAATAAAGTTTTAAAAAGAGGATAAAGTCGCACGAGAACAGCTAGTATTTTATAATTTAATAGTAATTCACATTAACGAAATTCTATTAGCAATCTTGACAATTTTAACAAATGTCTACCATCTACTTAAACCAACTACAACATTAATATTATTCATGTCTTTTCATTTATTTTAACGATAAAAATATTGAATTTCAATATTTGCTATAAACTATTTTATAGGTACCATAAAGTTAAACACCAATAATGAATATTTTGATCACAGAGCTACCAATGGTCTGAGCCGGAATCGGAATAATTACGCGTAAATTACCTGATTTAATGGACATTTTTACATCAAACGGAATGTACGAAAAGCAAAAATCAAAAAGGGAATAAATATAAACCATTTTACTTTTAAATTGATTAATCATTTTATTGAAACAATTTGGAAACAAATCGCTACATTAAAATGTTATAACTAGCAATTTGTTCTTTAAATTTTAAATCTATATATCAGAATGATCTGCCGTCGAGTGCTGGTATAGCGCCGGACTAAACATCGGTTCATTGAAATGTGGCTAGTATGATGAACTTTGGATTACGTCCGACACGCGAGCGGTTTTGCGAACACGTGACAAACCAGTTTGCGCTACTTTAGATGAGGTACAGGGTTTGTTTTTGCCCGAATTACAGAACAGTTTGCACGTACATTATGGTGACCTCTTTTTTGCCTAAACTACAGAACCAATATTTTTAAAAAAAGGTATCGTTAAATAAGCATTCTTCTGGTATATATTAGGTTGTAATAAAATTTAATTTAAATGCTATGGAAATGATTAACCGAAGAATTATTTTTTCTTACTGCCGCATAAGAACACTAAATTTTATATAAAATCCAGTGGCACCTCGTTAAGTGTATTAAGTCGTTAGGTTCCGACTGGAATAACATAAGAATTGGCACAAGAAGTGTAATCAATTGATCGTGAAATGTAATCAGTAATCATTGATAAGTCGGTTGAGAACCAGTTCAACCGTGGATATGACGATTGTTACTCTCTTATGTCTATTGTCACGTCATCTGTTAAGATGACAAAAAAACTCGTGTTTTACAATCGTTTCGTTGTTTAATCAATTCAATCAATAGCAATTGTATTTTGATTTTTTTATCATAGGCTTGAGTTTGTTCGACTTTCTTTTGTGTTATAAGTAATAAGGGAAAATATGTATGTAGTAGAGTTTTGAATGGTTAAAGTAATTGTTCTCGTGTAATGTCAAAAAGCAGGTTCTACATGTTAAATGGAATATTTACTTTAAGGATTTACATCATGGGCGTCACTAGCAGGACCCCCTTGAGACGCCAGAAACGTAAAGTAGACATAAAACTAGCTGCCCCCCTCTCCCCATAGAATTGGTCAATTATCGGCTGCCGACACCTTAACTTACAAGCATGTATTTGGGTATTCAGAAAAAGTATTACGAAAATTGATTTAACTTCGTCGTTGCATATTTATTATAATAATTTAACTAATCTATATGTTTAATTTTGTTCTTAGCCATGCCTATGTGATTTATTCATTAACGCCTTCAAGCAAGTTCTAATTTTGAAATTAAGAGGGATTTCTTGTGAAGGTACGAGGCACGCAGTCGGTCGCGAGTGCTGCCGGCCAGATAAACGGACTGGTTTCGATATCTTGTAAAAGGCAAAAAGTTGTTTTTTTTTTTATAAAACGAACGTACGGGAAGTCACCGCTGATAATCACGTAAAGTAAGTGCAGTTTTGACTTTAATGTGTTAACAAAATTGTAAACGTTTTGTCGGCAAAGCGGTCCAAATATAATATGACTAATAATAATTATTTGCGGTTATAACATTTCGATCATTCACGACCACTAGGTATATTATCAATCTTGGTTGATGTAGCACGTTATTCCACTGAGTAAATCTGACCTAAATGTTACGAACATAGAAACAGGTAAATTATAAGAACAATAATTTATAGAAAAGATTTCGCGCGTGCGCAAAATTTCTAAATACTTCACTTAACTCACCGAGATTTGCTGTCATTATTTCTTGATCTTTCGGCTTCTTTTTCCTCGGACGCCCTTTCTGTCGAGGCGGAGGCGCAGCCGCCCCATTAAAGAAGGGCCCTTTAGGAATATCGGATTCGACCGGCGCGAATTCAGGGGATGGATACGGTGAGTAATGTGAACCCGGTGGCGGCCCCGCGTATGGCCCAGGACACATTTGAGGAGGTCCAGGGACCGACATGTGAGGCACGTAGTCCGGCATAGTTTCATAGTGCAGGCTGCAAAAAAAGTAAAATATTTCATACTGTGTACCAGATAGAGAAAATACTAACATTATGCAAATTCATTGATAATAGTAGAATAAGAGTAAATTTACCACTGGTATTTGCATACATTGTGCATTAAATCTCACCTGCAATACACTGCAGACTCTCTAATACCGAACGTGTCGCCTTTAGTGAGGGGCGTGCTGCAGAGAGCGCAGGAGAAGCAATGCACGTGGAACACGAGGTCCCGGGCGCGCATCACCAGCTCCGACGCGGAGATCGGTGTGTTGCAGCGGGCGCATCGCTTCGACCCATATAACCTAAAACAAAACAAAACAACATATTCATATTATGATACACATAGCTTGGCACATTTAGATATATAAGAAGGTATTATTTGTAGAAAAAATCCTAACTACGCAGTGGCAGATAGTGGGCCGAAATTAATAGCAAACCTACGCGAATCAAAGCGGTATTTAAGAATTCTCTCTAAACAGAAAACTCAATATGATAAATTTTCTACGTGTTTATTTGTTTTATTATCGAGTTAATTTAGTGGTAATACAAGGAAATTGGTTAATAATTAAAAAACCTAATCAAAAGTTAAACTTTACGGACTGACAAAGATACTTTATCATTATATAATTACACAAATCAAAATCGAGAGCAAACAAACTGGTCTGGTTATGTGTTCAATGTCAATGACCGATACGTACCAATGAATGTAAAGACACATAACGACTGTCATAGTAATTTATGCAAGACTTTGTCACAAGGCTATTTTGCTCATAACAACTTGTATACAAGTACTTACGATTTTAAATCAACTAACGGCGGTTTTTTTACGAACAAAGTAATAGTTGGAAATATGTCGTATGTAATTTGAAAATAAATGTCGAAGAAATACATTTTAGAAGACCATATTAAAAACTGTTTAAAATTTAAGCATTAACTCATATTCTACATGTGAAATATTTTAATGCGTGCAAATGACAAAGTTAATCATACTTCTTTATACTATTATAAATGCGAAAGTTTAGATGGATGGAGGATGTTTGTAGCCTAAACGGCTGAATGGATTTCGATTAAATTTGGTATAGATGTAGAGGATAGTCTGGAAGAACACATAAGCTACTCAATTTTGTATTTTTAATTCCACGCGGACAGAGTCGCGGGCGAAAGCTAGTTATAGTATAAAAGGATTACCAATACGATTTAGAAAAGGAATGTCATAATCATAATGTACTAGATATGTTACTAAGCATTTACATGAACTGAAATAGCTAACGTTCGTTACGAGGTTAATTTTCAAAACGCAAACGAAGTCTGATAAATGTGGGAAATTTAGAAAAACTGTTAAAACAACCTCATAACCTAAAGTACATATTTTAAACTGAATATTAGTATCAGTATAAGAAATCATAATAAATATAGTACTTTTAAAGAATTAGCATTAAAACAACGCATATTTTTAAATCAAGAAACGATTCAAATAACAACCATTAAAACATCCCAGACAAAAATACGTTACAGAGAGGTCATCTAAAACTCGAGTGGAAATTAGATGAATCTTTTTTTTTACGCATGGACTCTAAGCAATTTAAGTTAAATAATTAAAACCGGTAAAGGATCGAGATCTTAGATATCCAGTCGGACTCCCGAATGAGACATCCCCGTGTGGTCCCACTTCCACGACTCTCGCATATCGCGATTGAACTTTACTAAGTTATTTTCTAAAACACCAACAAAACTACCTCCCTGATATTCCTTCGACCGTATTATGTGTCTTTAAATGAAACCATAATGTCTATTACCGAGTTAAGATAAACAACGTTGTAAGAATAAATAATTATAACTAAACCAGAATGTAATTTAGTAGACGCAAATAGTACAATATTTTTAAGTCAGTAGAATTAAAGAAAAAAATATTTCCGTACATTATAAACAATTACGTACTCGAGTCACGTGAACGCCGACTGTCACCCGTCTCCATGTCACATTGCATGGAGATTAAGATCTTAATGGAAAGTAATAAAGGTAAATATGGCATGAAACGAATGTCATTTGTTCTGCGTTATGTACAAATGAAATATAATAGTCAAGTTATAGGCTATTGGGCGAATACTCCCTGCAAGATGTGAAATCGATTAAAAAATTTTAAGCATCACGTTAATAGGAACTTTAATATGCGCCAAAAAATACTGGCCACCGTTATGAGCTCGTAAAAATAAATAGTCTCATTATGTAAATGTAACGTGGCTATTCTTCTCACGTTTGCAGTTCAAAAACGCCTAAGGAATATATCCGAATATGGTTCTCATATTGAATGCTTCAACTTAAAATTAATGAATTATGAAAATGTCGGACCACCCTGCAACATATAAGTTATAGTACTACTATTAACAATGGACATTTACCAATAGAATGTTATTTATGGAGTTGAAACAATTTAATTTTTTGCTTCTCGGAAATTCATTAGCCAATTGCAGTATCGTAACTATACCTTCATGGGTATGCTGGATTCTCTGTAATTATCAGGTGCGTGACATTAACTATAAGATAAGTAATGTTAACATGATTTTGAAATAAAACATTGCTTTAAATAAAAATAAACCGTCAAGTCCGCTTATTCATGGAATGTAACCTCGTTAAATTAATGAAGTGCAAGAATTTTCAAATTTCAAATTTTACGATAAAAAATGTATCTATCTAGTTATCGTGTTACATTCTATCTTTACTTTTAATCGCGCGTCGAATTTCAAAAGACTGTCCGATCACGAATGACAGGTGCGTTTGTTCTTCCTGTTTATATGATAATTAATGGATTACAATTAGCATAATGTGTGGCCGCGCCGGCCCCCACCATCTCCTACTCCTGACCTGTGGTTAGGTAAGGTTAAAATGAAGCCATCGAAGTATTGTAGCAGTCGTGGGCTCCGGTCACGAGTAAATGCAATCAGCGGCCACACTGTCTGGACCTCCTTTGTAACTGACCTAGGCATTCCTATGTATTTCACTTACTTTTTTGTCGAATCGAAACAGTTCAATTTACACATTGCAGTGTAATAATCATAAAAACTTCCAATGCAAATGAGATTTAAAGTACTTATTATTGTACCTTCTCTAATGATGGCAATTTATATTTAGATATGTTTCGTATGCATTTAGTCCAAGTCGATAGTCTTATTTGGTATTTCAAAAATTAGTACATATTTTAAAATAAGAAAGTCTCAAAACACTGCACGTTTCTATTAGTTTCATACAAAGTGAACGAAACAAAAATAAAACATGTAATAAATAAAAATACGTATAGCTCTGCTATGTAGACGCAAAAAAATAAAACGTATAAAGAAGGAACATGCAAGTATTCAATTTATTACGCCAAGTAAAGGTGACACAAACAAAAAACTTAAATATACTTAAGTTCATGGCGACAATTGCAGTAACAGAGAGATAAGAAACGAACATGAACGACTCCAGTAACATTCAAGTTTCACCGAATTATTTATTCCTCTTGTTCTCTTTGATTAAATTCGTCAATGCAGTTCTTGTTTCTTTGCATTCGATAAACTGCATTATACGGCTTCATAAATAAAACGCAAATGAAGTTAAAATATACCTTTGCCTGCATTTATTTGCAATCGGACCGCGGTTCTTGTGAACATATTTATGTTATTAAAAATGTTGTGACATTCACTTTCCGGACTAAAACATATTCTGGTTCGATTGGAATTGTAATACTCTGACTAGTAAATACTCGTCTACCTAATACCAAAATGAGGTAAACAATAACCAAAATTTACTATGTTAGGACACAACAAATTACCCTTCACTAAGTATCTAGTGACTTAAGTTATGGAAATTGTTACTTGAATTATAAAGATTGACGAAATAATTGTTTAATTTGCAACAATCTTAGCGCTTAAACAAATTCAGTAAGAAACAATAACGCAACCAGTAACCTGGAAATGCGAAATATCAACGTAGTTTAGAAGGCATGCATGACAAAACGCTTTAATAAAATAACAAACGACCACAGTAAAGTTTGAACAATGACCTCCGATCCGGTCAACATGTTAGGCTAACGAGGATCGAATTAAAAAATTCGGTGTCTCAAACTGCAGCCCTTTATCGGTTCGACGCCGCAGTGACGTCACGCACGTTTCACGCAAGAAACGAGCCGATTCGTCACACCGAAGTCAACAATGGACCGCGGCAAGCTTTATTTGTTAATAATGTGACACGCCAAACGAATATAACACGCCAATTCACCGACGATAATGGCGGTTCGCAATATCGCGGTCGACATTTCTGCTCACGCTGGAATGCACTTGGAAATTTACAAATTTTATAACATACTAGCTGTTGCTCGCGACTTCGTCTGTGTGAAATTAAAAAAAATATATAGCTTACGTTACTCACTGATAACGTATCTTTTTAATTGTGAAAGAATTTTTTAAACCGTCCCACCGGCTGCACACGTATTGAATGATACGATTAAAAATGTTGTATAAAGTGAATAGGGGATAATCAGAGAGGAGAAGGAAAAGTTGCCTAGATTGGTTACAGAATGGTACCTATAACATGGAAAGAGAAACAAAGGAAGACAAGTAAAGAAATGGGAAGACGACTTCAGAAAAGCTGGTCGTTTGAGGATTCGAGAAGCTAGGGATAGACAAAGGTGGAAGACTTTAGAGGAAGCCTTTGTCCAAGGACAAGGTGTAGATTAGGGATAACAGTCGCCGGTTCAAAAATATTTCTCTATTAAACAATAATGGATGTAACTATTAAGATAAAAACATTGTATAAATCTGCAGCAATAAAGGCTTTATTGTTAAATAATGTGAATAAATGTGAACATCAAGATTTAAGATGTGTTAAAATGTTTTGGTAGTGATGTGATGACTTTGTACAAGAATGTAGAGTAGATCTCTCCCACGGCTCTCGAACGTGTCAGTGCAATATTCACTTATCAATTAGAGCACACAATTAATGACAAGCACTCTAATTACTACACTATGTAAGATGCGAAGACGTTCGGACTCGCATATCTTCTCTCACGAGTACTAACATCTCTTAGTTCATTAGCTCACGGCTAAGAGTAAATTTTTACTGAGTTTATGACTACGTAAACCGAAATTTTTCATAAATTAAGAATATAATCGATGTACGAAAATCTTTCCTATTTTTACCCTAACAAAAAAGCTATTAAATATATATGTTAATCTGAACTCTTATTAGATTTAAAGATATGATACTTTTTTATTTTATCTAAACTGGCAAAATATTTCAATTTATGTTCTAATAATAGTATTAGCACATATAAATTGACAAATTATGGATTCAGTACATATTATGTGCCATGAAATTACATTAACTATTAATTTGTACATATTTTTTACATTAATCAACAAGTACTTGCTTCGGACAGCTTTATGTGAAAACATAATGATAAAACTGTATTCTTGTTATATTTTGACATTTATGAGTTAATTTTGCTCACGCTTTAACAATTTCTTAACTACAGTAGCTGGTTGAAACGCAGGAGCTATGAACCATGTCACGATTTATTTGGCCTCTCCCGTTATCTTACATGGTTTAGTCTTTTGTTAGCTGTTGTTAGTAATGTAATAATGGTCAGATTAAGATTCAAGAAACATTAAAGAGATTAAAAACTTACACTATGTGAGTATCTAAATGTAAACGCTAGTGGATATGAAGTTTTTGCTCGCATACAAATTAAAATTAAATCGGATTACATATATCTTATCAAATTAAACATTACTGTAATCTTACTACAAAAATCCAAAAGAATAATCTGTTACTGAACACGTTAGAATATGTATAAAGTTTTTAACAATGTATTTTTTTTGTGATACGTACCACGATGAGTAGATTAGCCGGCACGCTATGCCGAGATTGATAGGGCGTCACCGATAGAGAGACGCAGTTGCCATTAATTAACACCGCACGTTTGAGCTTCGCCCCAAGTCGTCACAGTGTCGCATGTCAATCGTCCGAAACCCCACCCGACCCCTACCATGTGTATTGTAAGACAATTAAGAATTATAATATTTATTGAATTACATTTTCGGATTGAAATTAATACTGATTACGGATTCTTTATTTGCAATTGTTTCATTATAATGAATCATTTTCGAGATAAATAAATAAAAATAATAACTTTTTTTCAATGACTTACTTGATATTATTTCACTTATTTCTCTATCGATTACCAACATAAGCTTGTACAAAAAATATTAAACTGGAATTCAAGTAGTTGGCTGCAAATAATTAAGTCAATGAAGATGGTAGGGGAAAGTGAGAACTGTGAATTATTTTTAGCGCAACAATAATAGAGGGCGCATAGCTAAACTGGAATGAATTGATCGCAGTTTCACCTGAAGCCGCCTTTATTTATGTTAATTATTTGTCTTAAAAGCACTGAATAATACCTAACTAGGCCTAGTATAGCCAGTCTGGTAGTGACTTTTTATCTCTTTTTTTTATACGATATGAGGTATTTCGGGTGCTTGGTGAAATTAAGACAATGATATTAATGAGGAACAATGTACGAGTATGAATATTTTGTAAAGTAACCAGTGGTTAAGATGATGACGAAAGCTACTGTTCCTTAGTCTCGAATCGTGGGTAGTCTTGACTAGGCACGTTGTCCTACCACCCACTGGATATTGTACGGCCAAAGTGGCTACAACGTTGAGAATTATGTTTCATTGTAGAGCTTAATTTAGTATAAATGAAAATGATAAGCGCCCACGAATCCCTATTGGTGTATATAGAACAAAATAACTGTTCAAAATTGTTTAAAACACAAACATTATAATTAAAAATGTAAAAAGAAACAATCCTAAAACTTTACAAAAGGCAAACATGTAAAAGGAAATAATTAAAATGTAGTACATCTGTATTAGATGAATGAATTAAATTAATTTTGAAACTAAGAAGTATTCGTATTTGTAAATATAATTAAAATGTTAATGCCCGACAATTACGTAGAACCTACATGTTATTTCTAATAGAACATATTTTTCCTGATTCGTAATAGTATCTTGTCGATATGATTTACTATGCCACAGTGTATATCCTTTATAAGTTTTTCTTCAAATTAATTTCTTTCATCGTTTAGATTCCTGAAGATATACTTTAAGTGAAATAAAATATGACAAATTGCGTTGCTCGCGCTTTTATAACGTCTTGGGCGTACTCTGTGACTTTCTTACATCCAGATATGCATACAAATTGTATGTAAACGAATAAATGTTGTGCAAATGCCGTTTTATCTCGACACGTCCGTAGATATGAATCAGTCGCCCACTTATAACCAAATTGATGGAGACGACAGATTCACCTTGATCTCACTACATTCACATCGTACTAGAAAATACGCACCGCTTTTTAGCTTTTCATATGACTGTAATTGTATAAACTTGTAACGTTCTAAAAACGACAAATTATATTCATCACTATCACTAGATCATTATACGTCCTCTCTGAGAGGCTCCGAGCCTACCCTAAGTAAGGGTAACTAGGCCATAGTTGGCCGCAGTCCCAGTGCTAGTTGGTTGACTTCACACTTGTCTTTGAATTTTTACATCGTCGTCGATATGTGCAGATTTCTTTTCACCGAAAAAACATTAGGTAAATTGTGTAAGATATGTAACGTATGAAATTACAAAGCCGAAAAACACATTGGTACATGGCGAGATTCGAACCCAGGACCTGAAGTTCAGTTCGAATCAGGGTGCTTTACCGTCGAGCCAGCGCCGCTCGCAAAGTATGAATAAATAAAGAACTTATATATAGCATTCGAGAAATTTGCCTCAAAGTAATACATTTACTTTTTTAAACAGTACTAATCAATGATATTTAGTATACACAACATTTAGGCAAAATTAACACATAACAGGACTCAGTATGTTGAAAATAACGGGCATAATTACGCATCGGACCAGGAAGTACTTATTAACGGAAGCGACTTGATTTTCTCATACCATACTCGATGTCTTTTAATTGTAAAGAGATACTGTTTCGGAGTTGTCATGAACTTTATTAACATCGCCACTTCCTGGTATTTAAATAAAAAAAACTTCAAAACGCTCGAAATATTAGGGAAACCAAATGCAAATAGACAAAATTTGAACTAATGTTGTCAAGTGAAGTATTTGTTTCCGGTAGTTATACCATATTTATACTTCAATTCATAGAATAAAGAAAATGTACTAATATCTGTGTATGTCCTATTTTTAACAATGCGCTAATAATTTTAAAAAATACCGTTACACTTTTACGAATTCTATTGAACATAAATGCAACGGTTAAATTAACCATAAATGTTTATAGGTTGCATTAACAAGTAAACACTATAGTAGTTTCCCCGTGTGTAACTTAGCTTCGTAATTGTTGATTTAACGGCGTCGTTTTTTGCGCTCTTTGGTATCAATTGTTTTTAACCGACGCTAATGGTCCGATAAATCAACATCGCATAACATCGACCGCGGAAACTTATAGAACATGCCATTACATTGTATGGAGTAATGTCTTATCTGCACGTCGGATAGCAGGTGTTAACATTTTGTGATATGTACCTATTATTGTTTCGATCCCTACGTAAACTTAAGTATCTCCAAAAGTCAAGTGTTTTGCTCAAGTTCTTTTTATGTGTATAATGTTTTGAAATTTGGTATAAGAGAGATTACAAAAATTTATCAAAATAACTAAACAATAAATCTAGTTTTTCAATTACTATTGCTATGTATTAATTTAAACTACAGTGAGTGACGGTACATTGAATATACGATCATTGAATGCTTTCGTAAGACAACTTGTCTGGAATGAGTAACTGCCAGCAAACCGTAAGTTGGAAAACCAACATAAGCATCAAAGTACAAAATCGATCTTAATCTACGTCAAAACCAAAACGAAAACTCTCCTTAGTCTCAATCAAAACAGTACAATCTACGTATAAAAACTTAAGTTTATGTTTATTGCGTCTTATTGGGTCTCGGAGTAAACATATTAAAAGTGAGTGTCATTTATGAGTGTTAATTGAAACCAACGGGAGGAATTTACAGTTCGGCTTACTCAAGAAGTTGTTAGAGTTCTTTTGATATGTGTTTAAAACATTCTAATTGTGTAAATTGTTATAGTTCACTCGTACACTTTAGTTTTAGTGACTATGAAAGCGAAAATCGAGAGAGTGGAGAGTAATTGACTTTAATTCCCATAAGTATACAGTCAGTAGCAGCATTAGTTGCGAATGGCCCACCCTACTGGTGCAACACACGACCACAAACAGACGTCAAGTATATCTGCGTTTCGTCTGATGACTGTGGAGATCATAGTCAAATTCTAGTCCCATTTCCCACCATTTACTGATAAGGATAGGATGGAGAAGTGGATTTGATAGGGGAGATACTCTTGTCCATAATAGGTAGGCTGTATCTTTAATATATTGCTGATGCCTAGGAGCAAAGGTTACTATTGTAATTTAGCGACCGGTTGCTCAATTGTCATCATATACTATAAAAAAAGTTGTAAAATAGATCACTAAAGTTATTTATAATGAACCCGCTCTGTCTTCTCCGATCTGTTTTTGAAGATTTGTCCGAAAAGAAGCCGACAATGTCCATAAACTAAGACGAAATTAAAAACTGATGTAAAACGCTGGGATATGTCATTCGAGTTTTACAATGCCCATCAATTTTATCTAAATGCATTTTTATATGTTTGATTCCTACCGTTTTACATTTTTATTACAGTGTCGTCTCGATAATATCGAAACCCTCTAAAGTTCTATAAAAATATTTTATTAGGTAGTACATAAAGTATAAACTAATAAAATATTTAGTATTTTCAGCGTAAAGAAAAACAAATTATACAATGTAGACGTCATCTTTATCGATCAGTCTATATAAAATTGATAAACAAAAATTAAATCCCTGTTTAACAGCTAAATGCTAAACGATCGTGCAGTATTTTTTTTTTAATATTATTAGTGGTCGCCTATTGCTCGAAACCCTATGATATCCTTAAAAAGGCTTTTGTTACAATTTTGTTTATTCGTTTGTATGTTTGTTGTTACGATCTTCTTCTACCCAGTTTATATCTTCTTTCTAAGGTTGGCGATCATCAAGGCTATCTGCATTCTCGAGACCGCGGCTCTGAATAACCAAAAGGGTGCTCTTTCCAAAAATACTGGCGTAGGTTTTTTAGCCAGATTATGATTCTCCGCCCCACACTTTATTTTCCCTGAATGTCCTAAACGAAGGGATACAGTAGTTCATGTTATTGTTAATTTAGTTGTCCAAATATGTTTAAGTAAAATAGACAGAACGTTTGACGGAAGCAAATGTTATACGTAGTACTTAGTCATGTTCAAGTTTACACGTAACGCCCACTATGACACGGAAGTGGCAGCGTGTAAAGATTAAAAATAGAGTAGGTCCGGAGCCGGGCCGCGTATCGTATTACTAAATTCGTAACAAATTGCGATATCAACCCGCGAGGGGTTCGGCGCAGCGGGTGGGCGCGCGCTGTGTTTGCAAATATACACCCGGCAGGAGCCCAGGGCCCACAGAGTCGGGACACAGCGCGGTAACAATGGACCTCGCTAAACGGGACCTCACAATGGTAGCCAGCGTGACGCCGCCGTGGGCCCGCGAGTTGTCGTTTCGACTCCGATTCACACGTGAAATGGAAACACGTCTATGGGAATTTGGTACCAGAATCTACCTCCCTACGTATTTTGTTAACGCGCATTATTTATTCATAAACGCCACGCCGCGGTCTCCCGCCGTTCTTCTTATCACTACATCTACGTACATCGACTAGGTAATATTATATTTTTATTAAACTTCCTTTTCACTCATTAAACAGGAGAAATCAGAATTCTTAAGTGACGATTCAAAATCACACTATACATTTACTGTTTCGTTTAGTTGTATATTTATGTTCAATGTCATTTTTACTTTAAAAATGACGTAAAACTAGTTTCTGTATCCCGTTAGTGGTAGGTCCTGTTTTGTTACTTTTTTGACAAACACAGCGCCTCTGCAAGGGAATCCGACCACAATTATTAAAATACAGTGTAAAAGAACAACGTACATAAGGAAGTTTTTTTTCCGAATTTTGCCTAACGAGTATTGGAAAAGTCGCTCTCTGCGTCCTATCAGACATAACTATTGTTGGGATGAATTATTTACCTCGTTTTATTATACATATTACAGTACTAAAACTTATTAACAATAACTTGTAGTAGACAAAGAAATTAAACACATTAATATCTCTTAAGAAAATGTCAACTTTAAAATCTCTGACATTCATAAAGGCTCTGTCTTAAACAATAGTAATACGCATTCACTTACAACAAACACAATATACCAAATAACACTCAAATAACAAAACAACAACAGCACTCGTTCGGGGCGACTACAACTTATCTTTGACGTTACGCTGCATAACTACTCAAAATCTCTAAAAAAAACGTTAATAAAACCACTCATTTCATTTGTTTACATACGAGTATATGCAGTCAAGAGCTTTTTACCCTTTTATAAGTCTTTGACCAACTGCTACATTCGTTGTACAAAAAACAGTATCACGTTCCTATGGGATTATCGACTCTTGTTCGGTGCAATAAGGCCGTATGGAAGTAAATCTGAAATGGTAGTGATGCGTGCACGTTGCACGCTTCGATGAATTTGATAGTACCACAAACTTATGGGGTATTTATGGTTTGTGATGCAGTAAATCGCATTATTTTGCTAGTCGAATGCATTGTGGCGACTTTAACTTTGCAACAATGCCCTTGAAAGTAAATTAAATACCACTTTTTCATGTAGGTTGAAACATTGTAATTAATATCTATCCCGAATATCTAAGTATCTATGTTTGTGTGTTCATTTCATTTATAAAAAACATATTAAGAAGGCAAAATTTAAAAAAAAATTGAAATGCCATGCCAATGACAACATGCCTGCTGCTTGCAATACAACTTTGTTATTGCTTTTAATTTGTGTCATTTAAAATATACGATACAGGACCTTGTTTTAAATATACGATACAGGACCGTACATCTAAGAGAATGTTCAAATGTCTATGAAATAATAATAGGTCGGGAATATTTCGGCAGGAAAAAAAATAGTGAAACGTAAAGACCGCAACAGCGGGGAACAACAAAACAGAGACGTCAATTGCACAATGGATCCAACCACACAATGTAATTGTCATCATTCATTTGTCAACAAATCCCCACATCTCACAACGGTCCGCTTGTTGATATTTATAACCCTTATTACATTGACTGAGAGCTTTTTCTCCGAAATCGCAACAAAAAAAGTTTTGCTTCCGCTAAACACATCTGCTTACTATATAGGTCAAATGTTTTGTAAACACAAACGTTACGTTCTTTTAGGTACCTTTATTAATAATTTTAATTATTTTTACGTTAAGAAATGTAGTTTAAAAAAAAATCAATTTAATGACAACGACATATTTACACTGTAATAATGAGTCTTTTGTTTGTTACATTTTGCAGAATTAAAGTGCGCATCGCAGTAATATAAATCATGCTTTCTAGTACTGTGTAAGAATGTCAGAAAAGAAGACATCACGTGCAACGTGGTTGGCTAAAGATGTAAACATGGATACAACCAATAATCCAATGTAACACAGCATTGTTGTACGTGCTACGACTTTGAAAGTTTATCTTTTAATGACTAACCCAAGTAATTACGTACTCGCTATTTCCAGTTTTAAAGCAGTATATTTTTATTACTTTATATGTAATTACAATAAAATGTATGATAAAACGACCCTCATTACATAACACGTCAAAGATCAAGAACAATTTCGTTAAATATTTGCAATTAAAATTAGTTTTGGAGTATATACAAATTATGAATGTAAGCACGTGTAAAGCTAATGTACTTAAATCTATATCCATTTGGTTCTACCTTCATGTTATCTATAATCTTACTAATATTATAAAGTGCTGAATGGATATAGATGACATTTGGAATAGCCTAAAATGGGGCATAGGCTACAAATAAAGGTTTATTTTTAATTCCGCGGGGACGGAGACCCGTGTGATAGCTAGCAACGGTAAAATATTTAATTGTTTATTTAAGATCATGTTTAAAGTTATTATAGTAATAAAAAAACACCAACAGAAAGCTTATGATTTTTATCTATCTTTTCGTTATCCGAGTAGGTTTCTATTACCTAACTACATAAAAATATTCATTAAATTCGTGCAAGATATTTTTAATATGATTAAAAAAAATAAAATACGGTAAGATTTATCTATTCCTTCAATCGTATCCAAATGCAATCTAAATTCGTTTGTTTTTGTCTACCGCTCTATATATCTAGGCTTATTACATAACATACATATGTGGTTGCCATCCAATGTTTGTTAATATTTCACCCTCGCCCAAGGTGGAAGGACTCGAACGGCACGCGCCAATATTTATGCATGTCGACACTAGATATCCACACATTGGATCCTTGGAACTACGTGGTAAGGAGGAACAATACATAAAATGGAGATAATGTAAGCATAAAGTATTCATACTCATAAAAAGTCAATAATTGACTGATAACATTTGTAAATGGAGTAAAACGTAAACAAAAACAAATGACGGAGGCTCGATGAACAACGTAGCTTTTCACGTTGCAATTATCGACCCCAATAACTTACAGCGGACGTTGAGATAATATAGGTATTTTCTGGCCGATATCAAACCGTACTAGGCCCGGCTGACCCGGACGCAGTATCGATAACTCCGTCTGCTTAACGCGTGACAACACTGTTTATGTTTATAGTTAGACTCGTGCGCGGTTCCGGGCCAATACGGAGCGCTCGGAATATCCTCGTATGCCGTTTTGCAATACTAACGTAGACATTGCTTACGTCACAGCCGGTGTAAGCGAAACTTCAACTGCCGCAATCACTTATAATTACTGTATAACTTTGTCAGTTGGCGATGTCACTCTGATAAGGACGGTTTTCGGGGAAAGAACTATTGTAATCGATTAAGATTAATGTTTCTTACAATCCAATGATCATTTCGTCATTTTTACTTGTACACTTGCGCAGACTTCTATTACTTATTTCGATTCAAGTTTTTTTTTTGTTACAGATAACAGATTCAGAACTCATTCCTTTGCATTGTCTAAATACATTAAGCGTTATTCTTTAGGCTTATCTAATTAGCGAAAACCGACTGATGTACCGTGCGAAGGTTATAAACAGTTATAAAAAAATCGCTTGAGACAGATAAAATGGTGGTAAATAGCGGAATTAGAATATATTTTGGTTAGTGGTCATCGCCCCAGCGCAGCGGCTCAGTGAGAACTGAGAGACAATGCACGGACGGTCTCACATACGATAATGATCATTCTTATGAATGAACTTGTTGTGCCGGCCGGCGCGATCGCGGCCTAGATAACGCTTAGGCAATGAATTATAAATGATGAATATATCGTACAGCCAGCGCCCAAGACCACCAGTGATTGGCGACTATCGGTAAATGGTATTACTTAATATTATCTATGTTAATAGATACAAGATTCCTACACTTTTAAATCTGTAATTCTCAGCTTATCGTATAGCTTATTACTGAAGGCAGAACAGATTTGAAAAAAAAAAACATAAGATTTTTGTTTGTCTTTAGAACGTTATAGATAAAGTATGATTAATATGATTTTTCATGAAAGATTTTTGTTCCTTAATTTTTTCATTATTTATAAAAAAATTGTAAGATTTTGTAACATTAAGGGTTCACGCAGTGACATTGATAGTCAACGGCATACCTAATTAGTTAGGTAAATAATTTATTATTACATTAAATTAGTATTTTAAATGTTTAGTGATAACTATCACCTATTATAATACATAATAATGCTATCACAATCATAAAATTATAATATCATTCAGAATTCGATCCTTATTCATATTAACACTTAAGTTGTCTTATGTATTAATTACCACGATGTTTAGTTTGTTTTGAATATGTTGACTTATTTTATCATAGACTATGCTGTTATCGTAGTTCAAGTAGCTTTTACTTACGAGATTATTTTAATAGAAGACGTATATAAATGGTACAACGTTTAAACGATTACAATCACGCGTTCATAGAGTGCATATGTACTTCTTTGTATCGTATCATACCGCATATATTTGTCTCGCGATACGCAACTTTGTAACCGGGATCATTTTAATGTGTACCGATCTATTAATTATATGACCTATAATTGTGTACTATTTTTAAATGTTCTTTGTATTGTTATACTATTCTAGTAACAAAAAACAATAGTTTTTCTTTAAGTAAACAAGTGGCTTGAAATATACAAAATAATGCAGGTAAACCACAGAACATTTCTATATATTTATAATCTTACTAATATTATAAATGCGAAAGTTTAGATGGATGGATGTTTGTTACAGTTTGTAGCTGTAACTGCTGAACGGATCTCGATGAAATATGGCACAAATGTAGAGGATAGACTGGAAGAACACATAGGCTACTTGCTTTTGTTTTTTTTTTTTACTCTAAGCTCGTAGTTTATACAAGAACCATTCATTTTATAAAAATGTATTAAAGATTTTAAAAGAAGTAATGATTTACGATATGTATGCTTCACTTCTTGCGGGTGGGCACAATTTTTCTCTGGTCCTAACGGAATGACCTTACACTTGGCCAAAAAAGGCTAATTAACGCTCGCGTGATCCCCGGGAGTTTGATCGTATAATCCGTCAGACTTTGCGCAGGCGCACGAGCCGTGACGTCACGCGAGCTTCCGACGGGAAAATAACTTTTGTTCGAATGCACCCAGTTCTCATAATAATACAATCACGTCAATTTATATTCAACTCTATGTCGAGTGCATAAGGATGTTTTTTTCTCAACACAACTGCAAGAATAGATTTGTTAAATACTGATGATACGGTCTGATAGAGAAACTGATCTTGGAGTCTTAGCATTAAAAGTTTCCTATCAGATCGATTACTCCCCAACATGGTGGTACACAAGTTATTATTTATGTGAGTTAAGCAGCACTTATTTCTATTGTAACAATGAACATTTATAAATGGAATTATGTAACTTTTTAAAGTTGTCAGCAGTTTTAGTTTAATGGGATAACAGGATAGTTACACATCGTTATATATTATGTGCTGACGTTATCATATGCATAATCCTCTATTGTATGGTTTGTGGCTACATTGGATTACAGTACAGACTACAGATTACAGACTAATAACAAATACGCCAAATTTGCTTTGTGTTTAAGCATATATCATAATTTATAATGTAAATATCAAAATAATTAATTTGTAATAGTAAAATAACTGTGTTGCACTTCCGACATTCTCGAGAGGAATTAACGCACCTGCTTCTTGAGTAGCTCTCTCGCTCGCTTATTTCATGATAAAGTTTAACTCCGAAACATCAAGAAAACAGTCTGATGTAGCAAAAGGTTACTCACTATTTTTTCAATTACGCGCGGACGACGTCGCGGGCGAAAGCTAGTGATTTAATAAAAACACTGTACGCGGTGACATCGCAGTCCATTCCCATACTAAGACGACTAAATTTTATCAAAAAATAAATATGGTTCTTGATATGATCAGATAAAACGCTGCGGGGAAGGCAATAAAAGATGCTGTGCACGTAATTAACATTTATACTACAAATATACGTAATAGTTGACGTCTTTTCATAATCAATATCAGCTTACAACTTTAGCTTTAGCATTACTTATACATATGGATATCGTCCCACCTATAAAACTCCATAACAACGTTTGATATTTAAAACTACTGAAGTAGAGATTAAAAAAAATATAATCCCACCAATTTATCTGGCCCGGTTCCCGGCGTTATAATCGAAATGTTTATTTTTTTTTATTACAAAAAAAATCCACAAAATCCTACCGTAAATACATGAAGTGTTGCCATACCGCGTGTCACGCTACTTGCGAATTAATACATACAAGTTCGATTGATTCAAATAGTATTATGATGTTCAAAACAGTTGAGCAACGGACAGTTCATTTCTCACCTTTTAAATGTCGGCTTCCGCATTGCATTTGGGGCAGAACACAACACCCGCATAACAATAATACCGTCGAAAATATAGCATTTCGCACATTCAGTGGCACAATGACGGGTATAAACAATGCCCAGCTTGACGCCTCTCCGGCTCTGGTGTGTTCCACACATGACTACTGCATTGGACCTTTCACCTTGAAAATTATAAAACTAAATCTTTGTTCCCCTTTGTCTGACAAAGTTTATCTTTTTCTGTCATTATGCTGCACTCAAAATTATAAAACGGTACTTAAGCAGTTTAGTGTAGATATTCCAGACAAACTACTGCAGACCCGAGATATTTCTATACTACCCGTAGTTTATGACTAGGAAAAATCAGAAAATTCTTCCACAAAATAATTTAAAGAAAGTTTTTACTTATTTGTACTAAGTTGATAGACTATTTTAACTTTATTTTAAGTTTAAAATAAAAATTATATGAATTTTAACGTGCATTAATTCTAGAGGGAATCTCTGAATATCAATTCTAGATCTAAAAGGAATATAACCTTTATAACAAAGGCCATCGTAATTCTTTCTCACACACTGAAGTAAAGTTGTTGTTGTAGGCCGCTAAACATTGTTAATCTAGTTTAAAGTATTAAATTAAATTATTATAAAAGTAGAAATTCTGCAAAAATCATGGAAATAATTTTACGCATATTAAATTTTTTTATTACATACTTGAAAATATAAGACAATCGTGAGACCGAAAATTAGAGTATGTATAATATAAAGAAAGGTATTAAAAATGTTGATTATTGTCAAGTACTAAAGCTATCAAAAGCACCGATGACTTGACTGCGAGCTGCCATAAACCTACTCTAATATACGCGTATTCGCTGCGTTGAAGACTTTTATGAGCAATATGTTGGCGACTACCGTGGGGTTATATCGGTGCGAGTCCGACATATTCCGACTCTAGGCCCCAATGAGTAGGAATTTGCGTAGGCATTTCCTCGCGTAAAAAAAGGCTTAAAGAGCAAAGCTTAGCATTTTCGGTACGATTTCATGTATTTCACCATTGTTTCGGATGTGTTTGCAGCTGTGTGCTTCTCTCTGTCTGCCGCAAGCCGCGTTTGTTCCGCGTAATCTCCGGCAGATTTTTACGAGAATTTTACAAGAAGGTAAGCTGACATGGACGGACATGTTATAGGCTAATAAATCATACAGATTGATTGAAGATAGAAGTAGCTGCATTTGAGCGAGTTGTTTATAAAATATTATCGTTTCATCCGAGTGCGTGTTGTGTTCCACATATGAGTAGGGCGAGAACAGATAAGGTCTGAGGCGTCAAACAGTCTCGCAGTCACTTCGATGTGATTGGCGTAGGTTTGTTGCATTTCCGTGTACTACCTTGGCCATAATTATCTTAATATTTCTCGCCAGTAAGTACGTTGTAGTATTCTGCCGTGACAATTGTAACTATTGTTATATTTTTTATTGTCTTTGACAAAATAGATACTACATTATGTTCCTATTATTACAAATGTTAAATCACTTTAAATCTACGATTAATAAAATATGTCGGGTAACATTGTGTGTAGTATATTATAGAGTTAAGCAAGTGACTTATGGCCGAATACAGGAATGAATCTTAAACACTTCGATTTATGAGCGTCGTTTACTTTACAGATCTGTCAGATATCAAAATTTAATGCAATTTAAATTTCAAGTTTTTCCTTATCATTTACCATAGTTACCTATTTAAATAAATGTTCTTTTAGTATTCGGCCGTTAATGTAACAAATGAAATGAAATTAATTCCATAGCTAGAATATACTAATGATTATAAAGGTTGCTTTGTTATTTATGAATAATCAATCTATAACACATAGTATTGATTCTTTCACCAAAAGAAAGCCATATTATTATGATGAATACAAGCAACGTTAATAACTTATTAAATACTAGCTTTCGCCGGCGACCCCGTTCGAGTGGAACTTAAAATAACAAAGGTAAATAGCCTTTCTGTTCTTCTAGACTACACGGTATATCTATGCTAAATTTCATCGACATACGTTCAGCAGTTTAGGCTACAAACTCTAACAAACACCCATCCATGTTTAGATAGATGAAAATATTAGTAACAAGTAAGATATCACACAACACACACACACACGCAGAAAAATATTAGTAATAAGTAAGATATCATCAAAACCAATTGTACGTCTGAATTTTATTTGTTAATAATGACATCAGAAGTACATACTTAACTAATTTATAAATTTCATAATTGAGTCAACAATATTAGTAATAATAATATCGTGAAATTAATAAAATACTTACCCGTAGTAAGTAACGCGCACAATAAAATCTTATCGTTTATCATTTCCACTTAATTGTGGCTAAAGAACAGATTACCACTAATTATTGTTTTATTTTTTTTAATATCTATTTGGCATACGATCGTTTAATTTATTCGTGAATTGGGATATGTTGATTACAATAGAGTTGGCGCTCCACTGCAGCAGTGAGAGTGCGCTTGAGGCTTGGGCAGAGGAAGGAGGGGGGAGGTGATAACCTCTGCCTCTCCGGAGGACGAGCTGATAACAGCTTTGCATTTGTAACGAGATCTCGCAGACTTTCGCCGCCCGGATCATTCGATAGAAAACATCGTAAAAACCCATAACCTCTCAACCTACAATAGTACCGTAAACTTGTTGTTCACCCCGGTGATAGCCGATAGTCTATAATATCTATCTATAAAGGTCACCAACTTTTCCTTCTCCTTCTCCACCCCACACTGCCACGCCTCGCGATCGCAATTGAACGAGACAAACATATTTAAATAAGAAGATCGGGGTCCTTTCAAAGGTGCGACGGCATGTCACATCGGGACTGCTTCTGATTTTATACAAAGACCCAGCCAGGAGTGTAGCTCGGCAAACATATCTGAGAATGTACAGTGAAATGCCAACAAGCGGAGTTAGATTTGATAGAGAGCTTGGCCAAAGAGATGATTGGAGACCAAGACCTCCTACATGGCAATTTGGTGTTTTCCTGGTTGCATTTTGAGGAGGGATCACAGATTAATTCCCCCCTTTCCGCAATCGGTGTTTCGCGCAATCGAAACGATTTAAATCTTCGTTTATTATGTTAACAACAAAGGATCGGAACAAGTACAATGGTAAAGTAATACGGAATGATAGTGTTGTGACCTTTAACTAACAGATCAAATTCCATTCTGCCTGTTCAAGTACAATGTACTTTGTGTTTGTGTGTTTAAACTCATTGATACTCGAAATAAAATTATTCTACCCGCATTTACTGTGGTTAAATGTGTCTTTCGTGTTTGTCGTAATTATTAATGTTATTCTAATTAATTAGTAAAAATAAATTACGGAACTGATAGTACGTATAGATATACTGCACTCATAGTTATTTTCGATTACTTTGTGCTCCCTTAATGGTAATTTCTTATACTAAGGCACTCAGGAATCATTAAACGAGTTAGTAAACTTGAAATTGATTATCAAATACTCACTTAATTAGACGATTAATTTTAACCTTACAAAAATGAGCCTAATTATTGTTTAACGAATTCTCGTAGACTTGTTTTTATAATAATCTGGCATTCAACAGTCTTCTTTACGTCACAAGAATATTATTTATACGGCTTCAACTATCCAGAGATATACTAAAATGTCTTCAGTGACTCGGTTACTTCATGTATAAATGTAACATTAATTTAGTACTTAAATTATATAAATTCGTGAGTTACCACTACTAAAAATAAATACCATTTCATGTGAGTGTTATCCAAAACAGAATCATGTTAACACATGAGATAACTCTCATCTTACTAATATTATAAATGCGAAAGTTTAGATGGATGTATAGATGTCTGTTAGATTTTGTAGCCTAAGATAGTGAACGAATCTCGATGAAATTTGGCATAGATGTAGAGGATAGTCGGTGCGGACGAACTCGACGACGAAAACTAGTAATTTTGTAACGAAAATCTAGATAAAGACACGTATATATAGTATAATTTGTACAATCGCGTTGAATGGATTGTTGTCTCAGTATCAAATTGGTCGTGTCATCTTGCTAGCGTATGTAGAAGGACGTGTTCTTGTAAGCGAAGCAAATGCTGAGTGTGACGCCTCAGTTATACCATTACAGCAAGCCATGCAATATGTACTATTGTTTGTTAGAAAATAAACCCTACCTCGTGTACAGAAAGCTTAATTTCCTATATCACGCTATCTTTTATTCTGTCAGCCGTGCTGATTACAGACTTGATGGCAATTTGAGGGAATTTGTATTAATTAAAGTTCGTTTCATTATACATTAGGACTTTTTGTAGTTTAATTAAATGATTATTCATAACTTAATTGTATTGATAAATGGGGATAACAAAAACATAATCACTGTCGATCTTAAAACTACGGCTATAATTGTATTTTTAAAATAAAGAATTAGATAAAGAATAAAAAAACGTTTGACGTGATCGTCGAATAACAATTTCTGATAGTCTCATAACAGATTTTCATAATTTTATGACGGAATACTATATAGTCTTAATACGTGGACATGAACCGCAATTTGCAGTGAACACAAGTCACAACATATTGTAATAATTGATTGAACTAACACATCATATCTCGTTGTCATGACGATCGGTTATCAATGACATTAATAATATACAACTAATCCGTACAACGGAGAGCTTATCACGAATATGCTTATAGGTAGGGATACATCACTAGTGATGACCTTCCCTTATTAGATTTCCTGATATAACCTACATCATCTGAAAGAGCACATTTTTTTAAACATGTTGTAACCGGGTTGCCTAATCCTATCCTGGCAAGGCTATGTTTAATTGATCTCTGAAGTGGTCATTTTTTGGAGGAA
>JAOCNA010000025.1:5013028-5023265 GCA_026546675.1 Papilio helenus | reverse complement strand
ATGTAAGAAAAAAAATTAAAAACTGTAGATAATCTATACATATAATAATATTGGAGTGTCTGTAATATCATAAAAAAAATCCAGATTTCTGGAAGTTGATGCATTTGCGTTGCTGATAACGAAAATCTAATTTAAATTTTTTTTGTCTGTCTGTCTGTCCGCAAGCCGCGTTTGTTCCGGGTAATCTCCGAAACGGCTGAGCCCATTTCGATTGGACTTTCACTGAAGGGTAGCTGACATAGACGGGCATATTATAGGATACTTTTTTTATCTTAACATTGCGTGGACGAAGTCGCGGGCAACAGCTAGTGTATATCAGCCTGTATCTATTAGTAATACTATTATACTATTAATCAGCTTTCTAATAATCTGTCAATCGCTACCATGTACATATTTTTTTTAATTATTTAGATATAAAGATTACGTGGTAATTTGTTTAGAAAAAAACTTTACGGATCACATGCGTCAATTAAAATTCCGATAAGGTATTTTTTTGTCGGAATCAATTAATTCTAGCGGTCAATGACATGCTTGTGTGACATTTATCGTAGTCCACAGATAATTAATACTGAATGTGACTAGACGTAATTGAGAATGACATAAATTATATATTACTGTAACTTTTTTTCTTCTCTTCTTATCATCTTAAAAGAAGATTTAAAAGTACTTATTTTTTTTTATAATAAAACAATAAAAATACTTTGAAATGAATAGCTTATGCGGAACAAACGCGGCTTGCGGACAGACAGACAAACAAAATTTTTTTAAATGAATTTTCGTTATTAGTAACGCAAATACACCATCTTCCCGTAATTTCTCTTTTGATATTACAAACATCAACAACTTGCCCTTATCCCTACTGAGGGTCGGCACAGTATGTGCTGGGAACTATACGCATGCATTCTTTAATTTTATAAAATTACGAAAGTGCAAATTCCTACTAACTTTAGTACAAACTTTTAAGCAATGGATCATAACACGTACTTTTTTCCTTTCTAATTCAACTTTACCGTCGGTTTTTGTCTTTAAACTGGACGTGTACGTCTGTCCACCCTTTGGATAAGAGCGCTTTCTTATTTGAATATGTAGAATCGATTTGTAAATTAACAGCGAGTTGCAAGAGTACGCCACCAGCGCCTAAATAGTACTTGTATCAAATGGACAAATAACTGTAATTAATACGTTTCAATACAGCACCGAACATATGTCTGGCGAGTTTAAGCAACTTGCCATTTAATTAATGCTTCGGCGCGCCAGCGGCCTTTGCCAACATCTTGGCAGTGACATGTTACACCAATATGTCTGCCGATTTTGATTTTAAATGCATACAAAGTACGTTTTAACTCAAACCATTTCTAACTTTATCTACAAATGTTAACACTACGTACTTAACATTTGAAGCTTACTCATTGTTATAAAGGCGAAAGTTTGGATAGATCCGGATTAAATGTCGAACAGATATAGATTATAATCTGCAATAACATGTAGGCTACATTTATTCCCGGAATGTACAAATCCCGTGGAATTTATTTATTTTTGCTTTTCCCGTATCTCAAATCAACAATCATTTAAATATTCAGTTTATTTTTAACTCCACGCGGAAAAATAATTTTATACATTTTTATTGTTCACCAAAGAAAAATAACCGCTACAACTAAAAAACACAAATGACATTTGTAGATCCTTAAAATTTAATCTACATATATCATAAATATAGATTAGTATAGACTAATATTATAAAGAGGAAAGATTTGTATTTTTGGATCTTTGTATGTATTGAAATAACTAAAAAACTACTAGACCGATTTTAAAAATTCTTTCCCCGTTATAAAGGTAACTTATCTGTGAGTAACATAGGCTACATTTTTTATTTATTTTTTAATTGCACGCGGGCGAAGTCGCGAGCAACAGCTAGTTACTTATAAACAGATAACTTTTGCTGACCAAGGAGCAAAAGATGGATGTATTTAAACGAGAATTTGAAATTCAAACATCAATTTTACAACTGAAACGTTGAGAAAACTTTCTCGGAACTTTTACTTTTCTTTTTTTTATCTAAATGCAGTCGTTTACTTTGACTTTTCACAAGGCGACAGTAAGTTGAGCTGTTTCATTGAATTATCAAGTCGACTGCAATTCCCGCAAACGGAGACTATCTTCTCGGAAATTATTTCAAATAAAATCATAAAATGTTGGAGCTAATTATTATGTTATCTCATTTGGTACAAATGTTGCATAAATTCTCGGATTCTCGGAATAAATCGTAGAAATTTTCTCACTGATAAAATTACAAATAAAATACATTTATTAATTGTCCGTAATAATGAGTAAAATAACGAATTGTAGTGGTACTGTCTAGGTCAGTTACAATATGAATGGCAATTTTCTTACACTAATAAGTTACTCTCAAAATAGTAATACTCTATCTCTCTCTCTCAACTCTCAAAATATAAAAAGCAATGCCTATTTTCCTTGGTCACGGATTCAAGACGTCTGAACCGATTTCGCTTTCTTTCCTATCGTGATTGTTACTGTCAGGATATATCATATAAAAAATCTCGGTTAAATTTGCCATAGATATAAATCATTGTCTTGAAGGCTTACTTATTTATTGTTTTTTAATTTCGCGCGAACAAAGTCCATCTATAACATGAATAAATTAATAAGAATAATGTGCAATGTTTGATGAGTCGTCCATCCTCGAACACAGTGAAAATCAATTTATTTAATGGACTTAAAATTATTCGCTTCACTCACAGTTAAGTAACGGCAAAGAGAATCGTTGTTACGGAATGAACGAGATCTTCAGAGCGTAACATTCCGGGTTTCCATCTTGATAAGAGGAAATCCTTAGCTTAAAGATTTATGCTCGTTGCAATGACCTGTGGACACTCAAGTGGGTCGTGCTCTCATAATTGATGCTATTCACTTCATATTTGTTTTAATTGACACACTAAGATATGTACTTTGTTCACCTCCAGTCCCTGCATGTCACCGTAACAGTGAATATCCCTTAATAATATTCATACGTCAGAAAATGTTAATAATTAACTAGGAACTTACATTTACAAGCTTTAGTTACAGATATTAAAAGCTCCGTGTTCTTTGTTGTAAGGTTTAACTATTTCTTTCTGTTTTAACTTAATGTTTATTTCAAAAAAATGTAATAGAAAGTTATCAAAATTATACGAGTATAGCAAATAAATTTATAATTTTAACATATGATATATATTACATTAGTCCCGGAAATTATTATTGAATTATTACAAACTATACAAATAAATTATAATTTTAGGAACAGCATAAATGTAAAATGTTTTCACATCAATTTAAATATAAAATAGTTAAATATAAATCCACCCTCACTATCCCGAAACCTCAATGCTAATTAGTCATTAAGCTGAAACTTTTAATAGCCCACAATTCCATTATTAAATTCATGTATGCTTTTAATCGAGAATATTTACGGATAAAATCACCATACATTTATGA
This sequence comes from Papilio helenus, assembly GCA_026546675.1. Classification (NCBI taxonomy): domain Eukaryota; kingdom Metazoa; phylum Arthropoda; class Insecta; order Lepidoptera; family Papilionidae; genus Papilio; species Papilio helenus. The sequence goes on along the minus strand of JAOCNA010000025.1, from coordinate 5,019,773 downwards.
ATAAACGAAAAGTGAAAGCGATATCAAAAATATTTTTATTTGTATTTCATAAAGAATGGAGTATAAGACAATCTCAAAAATACGAAATAGCTAGGATAGACCTGGTAGTGCACTAAAATTATGTATAAAACTTACTAATAAATATTTCGTTAAATACGAGGCTAGGAGTATAAATTACGTCTAATCTTAATAATGATTACAGTTTGTTTTTCCTTCAAATTAACTCCATTTGGCTAACAACGACTATCTCCTACTGAATTTGTTTTAAAAAACTATTTTATTATAAAACATTTGAAAAAAAATACGAAACAATTATAACGAAATATTGTATGTCTGGTTTAATGTATAAACATACACAGCTAATAAAAAACCGAAAGCAGTTAAAATAAAATAAAAAGAATTCTTTAAAAATTAAACATCCACACAAAATTTAGTAAATTGGTTTCAAAATAAATTTTCTATCTCAAAATCTAGATTTTAATTTACCATATTTTGTATTAAAATTCAAGCATTAAAATATCCATGACCTAAAGTTTACTACTATAACAGCACAACATATTACGAGTTTTAAAAAAAATCTTATGTAAATTAAGTTTACAGTAATATATTTCTACTCACTCATTCTAAACTATAAAAGAATATGGATGGATGTCTGTTACTACGTGTATCCAAAACAGCTCAACGGATCTCGGTGAAATTCGGCACAGATGTAGAACATAGTCTGGAAGAACACATAGACTGTACTAATTTTTTTTTAATCTGTGAGGACGTAGTCACCAGCAAAGCTAGTAGTAATCTATTATAAAAGAAAAGATTTGCATTTGTGTAAGTTTGTAACGAATAATCTCAAAAACCACTGGACCGATTTCAAAAATTCTTTCACCATTAGAATGTTACATTATCTCTAAATAACACAGGCTTTATTTTATTGTTATTAACTTAAAAGTATTATTGTTATAAATTCATTTAAAATAATTATCAACCCGTGCAAAGCCGAGACGGCTGCTAGTTTAATACAACTCGTATAACTTGTATAACTCGGTCGTGAAAACATATGTATTTAAAAGATATATACTTATATTCCTGTCTAACGTTTTATTTATTTGTTGTTTTTTTATTTGACATTTCACTGAATAACTTTAAAATATAATCTACCATTATACATCACACAATAATGCAATAATGCGATACAAAAAGAATAGTGCTTTGAACAAAAGAAAGAACGTATTTATTTTACAAAGGTGTCATTTGAATTTGTTTAATAGAGGTAATAAATAAAATTAGTATAAAAACAAAAGGTTAGAAGGTTCTAAATGCAGAAGCAAAACTGACGTCTCGCGTCGCGCCGACGGCGACGGCGGCGGCGGCTGTCTAATCGGCTTGTGATAAAACTAAAGTTCAAATTGAATTCTTGTGTCTCTAAAATTTATTTAATTTTATTACCACCAACCTTCAATCGGTATTACAAATTTTTATTGAATGTACTTGCTAAAAACTTAATAGGCTCTTTGCACCTATTAGTCAAAATAACAGTAACAATGCAATTGAGAATTGAAGAATGAAAAAAAAATATTAAAAGAGGGAATGTCTATTTAAAAAACGTAGTAAAAACTCGCGGCCGATTTAAGCGAATATAAAACTAATAATTGTATTAAACATCAATATGTTTAATATAATTATTTTGATAGTCCAAACTTAAGGGAACATAACATCCCTTTTCATGTTCGAAGATTTTAATATCAATTTCTGGTTCAAATAGGATTTAAAGAATTTAAAACAACTTTAGATAATTGTAGCAGTGTTACAAAGACGGCAGACATACAGAGCCAAAGCGTGCTTCAAATAACAAAACTCATAGTTTTCATCTTTTTTTGGACGTAATTCTACGTAAATTAAATTGTGAATCAGAAATAAAATTAGCTTAATTACCATTATATTTAGGATTGTATTATAAACTAGACATATATTTTATAAAGAAATAACATGACCACTAATTACAAGAAAATTAAATTAAACTTTGTTACATATCCGGTACATGCTAGAATCGACAGAGAACCTCCAGAGAATATGCCTTTTCTCTTCATCCCTTGCAAGCAAAAAAAAAACTTTCGAGCATAACAAAGCAGAAACATGAAAGTCATAAATCCTAAAAATATAATTGTTTATTATTTAAAACGACTGTGGAAGGTTGGAAAAGACCGCCAACTAGCGATGGACTACTAAAATGTTACTTAGTTACAATCAAAGTGAATGCTGAAAAGGAGTATAGAAAATAAAAAAAAGAATAATGTATGTTAATGGCGGATCAACTAAAAATTTAGCAACTGAACTACCGCATACCATCTTTTGACCTTATCACCACTTAACATAAAGTAGGATCACCAAGCGCTGGTTTGTCCATTATAAAAAAACTATTAAAAGAACTTTCAATTAAAATTATACAGCAGAACTAGAAGTTCTCAACAAAACATCTTCTATAATATTTTATTTATATAATAATTAACGAAAGTATCTGTAATTTATTAAAAAAAAACAAGGTAAGTCATAACAATGGCGATTATTTTAATTTTCAATTAAAAACGTTGGTTTTCGTCGGCAATGATGGACTTACCAATTAAGTTAGACTAAAAAGAAACTAACTATAAATTTAATTCACGCATTGAATATTGAAAAAGGCAGATTACAATTTTTTATATTAAAAATAACAAAAAACTTTACGCGCGTATGGATACGTTTAGGCTCAAAAGTGACCGCGTAAAAACTTTACCAAGAACGCCTTACTACCTTATATAAAGAATAATATTTACTGTACTTTCATAAATACTTCTACGAGAAATTTGTTTAAAGTAATAACTGTTTAAAAAGCAAACCTAAAAGTTTATATAATAACACAAACAATTATTTAAATGATTAGAACGTGAGTAAGGGACGTAAGTAGGCTCTGGTGGCGACATCATCTTACAAAAGATTTCAACGCATAGTTTGCAGTCTATAATAATGTCCTTCATGTGTTTTATCACATATATAAAATATCTATCATAAATCTTATTGTACATCCGTATACAACCGCTTCATTGTTTATTTGTCAAGTAAAGATAAACTTTTGAAAGAAAAAGTAAAAACGTTCTGTTATATTAAATTTTCCTGTAATGAAAAGAAGTATATTTTATTTGTCTAATAATAACAAAGTTGCCGCGCTAAATGTAAATAACAGCAAAGAGCTTTCGAACTAATCGTTTTTCCGAAGAAGGCTTTTCTGTAGAGTACACTTTAACTAATTAACTGAAAACTTAAGCCGAAAACAAATATCGTCGGTGTTCAAAAGTCTCTTAAGAAATTCGGGAAAAAAAATATATTAAAAAGTTTAATAAAAATCTCACCCAGTGCATCGCTCCCCTCTCCTCGTATACTCCCATCTGGGGGTCAATTTTTCCGTTTTCTATTTTTCGAACGATTGGGCCTGTGCCCCACTGCACTACCGCACTAACACACGTGGCATCACAGCCGTGCTCACTTCGTCGTCGCCGACGGACTACTGACGGTCGAGCGACGGTCTCGATGCTTCGTGGGCAGGAGGCGCCTGGTGACGCCCAACGCTACGCCCCCAGGTCGATGGTGGGTTCCAGCAATTCATAAAATTTTTTTTCACTTTTTCGTACGCGCCGTAACTGAATTTTTTGAAACTTACGCTCAATTGTTATTTTGTACAACGGTTAGATGAATTGTTTCAACTTAACGTCGTTTTAAACTTTTTTTTAATTTTGATAAAGAAAAAAGCCTTATGTAAAATTATCCCTTTATTCATTTTCTATTTCCAGAAATATAAATATTTAGTAAAACATGCAATATATCTATACATATGTACATATAGTCGTCACGTTTAACCCAATCCACCACATGACATCATAGATATAAACCAAAAATGTGAATGTAACTTTTTTTTTTCATATTATTAAATAACATATTTAAATACCGACTAGTTTTATTTGGTTCGTTATTAAATTGTGTTAACATCTCACTTCTATCCTCAAAGGACCGGGAGTTCGCAAGTTAATGTTAATGACATTTGAAAACTTGACAAAAACAATGTAATAAAAAAACAATGTAATCGACTTAAAAATGCAATTCATTCAAAATACTGTACCGTAATAAAGCTCCAAATATGTACACCTACATACAACGCACATCCTGATAACAAGGTAAGCACAGTCTGTACTGCTCCATACATCTCTATCAACCGTCATATTTGAATTTCACACAATCCATCTAAACTCTCTACCTCTACCTTTGTGACGATCCACATTCAATCGTAATACTTTCTTTCCTACTTACAATTTAATAATAGGTAGTATTCTATTTATTTAAAAAATTACAGTGTGACTATTTTTATTTTAAAGTAACGATCAAAACTGAAATTAAATTCTCATGCTCACTAAACTGGCAGTAATTTAACAAAGCCAAAATTAGCAGCAATTTGCTTCACATTTGCTGAATTATTAATGAACTGATGCAGTCGGAAATTCAGTTACAATTTTCTCGCAAACGCTTTGTAGTGTTAACACAATTATACCATTGTGTCTCGGTTAATTTGTTCCTGTATCAACTATCATGCAGAATTAAATTCTATCAATTCATAAATAAATGAAATACAGTTTTGTAGTAATCTAAAATATATTATACTAATATTGTAAAGAGAAAAGATTTGTATTTTTGTATGTATTAAAATAACTCAAAAACTACTGGGCAGATTAAAAAAAAAATTTCATTGTATTAAAAGGTTATTTATCTGTGAGTAACTTAGGCCATTTTATTTCATTATTTTTTTAATTTAACACGGGTGAAGTCGCGAGCAATAGCTAGTATAATACAAAGACGATGGAAAGTAATTGTTCTTAATGATTGAATTACATCGATAATCGAATAAAGGATATAGTTGCAGGTTCACGTTACGAAACGACTATCGACCTTTTTAAACGCCAATAATCCCTAATAGAAGGAATCCGTTCACTTGGTCGAGGGTTCGAATCCCGTCATTCGACTATTGTCGTAAACTATATCGTAGTACAAACATAGGACTTAATTCAAATGGTGACAAAACAATAACGAATTATCAATGTTCTATTAACACTTTCAAAAAAGAAAATTTCGTTGCCTGTATTCATTTTATACAAAGCGATTTTTAAAAATGTCTGTGATTTTACAGGAAGAACATTCATGAAGTTTTTAGTCGCTTTTACTTATTACGTAGGATACTCATGTATTTAATTTGAGAAAATGTCAGGCTTTTATACGTGATTGATAAGCAACAGTAAGGTTTTTCGAACACAAGGCGACTAAAATCTTCGATACCCGGTTTTAGTTGAAAGCGACTTACGGAGTATCGATTGCACGGCCCACAGATCGATCAAATCAATGGGTTCTTCCCGTTGGGCTGATCAAATCCATACAACCAATCGACCTAATGGAAAAAAAATCCCGACGTGTCGATCCATCGGTGGACCGATCAGCCCAACGGGAAACACTCAGCTTCACAATACAATGTCATATAAGTTTCTACATAGGCACGCTTTGTCGATATTTTGTCGCTCGTTATCTGTTTATCAAAATCAGCGGTACAAAAGTTGCTACGTTATGTAAATTCACGTCAGCCGTCTATTAGCTACGATTATATAGACCGAATAGACGACTCGCGTCGAAATTTTGACATGTGTATAGAACGCGAGCTACGGGATACCCGATATTCAATAACATCAGTTTCAAAGTTTTATATTTCCTTGTATACGAACGGCCTAAATTTTAACGTCTATTGTAGTTTTGACGATCCATAATTGGGTTGGTTCACTCTTTTAAACAGTATTTTTCTGGTTTATTAGTATAGCTTAAAGTAACAAATGTTATTTTAAAAATACTGTTTTTGTATTGTTCTTTATTTTTTTGCTTTAAGCGATTAGAAATAACACTAATTAGCATGGAATTTTCTATCAGTCATACATGGACATGAAGAAATTATATAGTTAAAATCTACGCAACTAATCTTTTAACCTTTTTAAAATACTTACCAACCATATAAAATATCCAAGTTAAAAAGAAAATGTCCTTAAACTGCTCTAGTACAGAATAGAGTGAGCGAAGCTGCCGCCAACGAGCTTTTCACGAAGCACTAAAGTTACCGGGAGAAAAAATATGAAATGAAACCTTTGAAAGAAGTAATTGAAATAAATTTTACGCGGCGCCGTCGTAAATTTGCAGTGAAAATTCCATCCTATATTTTTTTATTTTTTTCAATATCGCATAGTGAAAGAATTTATGAAAAAATAAAACTAAACAATTTATTGAATCGTAAATTCTCTTTACTTTTGAATTAATACGTTCATCTTCGTCTTTCTTTTCTTTCTGACCTTTTAACTACGGAGCGGTGTTTCGACCAGCATGTACTATACGCTATACTCCTGCATACATCTCCATCAGCTATCATATCTGAGTTCACTCCCTTTTAACGCATATGCTCTTTCACACAATCCATCCAAACCTTTTGTGTCTTCCTCTACAAAAGACTGTGAAATTTGTCGAATCGAAATATCCTTAGTGAATGTGATAAGATTAAATTCCTTGCCTTGACTTTCAACTGTCATTACAATTATCAGAACAATGTTATACAATAAGTTAACTTTATTAATTTTATTATCACATTATAATGTACATAACCAATGATGCCGGACACATTTATCAAATGTTTGTTGTATTT
>JAOCNA010000025.1:4971180-4983124 GCA_026546675.1 Papilio helenus | reverse complement strand
ATGTACATTTGTGGCCAAGACACTGAAAAAAATCAAAGGATAGCATCATCATCAGCCTGTCTGTCTACTGTTGCATACCTAAATTACTTGAAGTGATGGTGCTTCAGTGCTCTGGAAAAATAGATAACTGTCTACCATCATTTGTTGAGCTTGTTCTAAACAGACTTACCAGAAAGGTTAAGACATCTGAGCTAAGAACAATGTTGCTTCAGGTAAGAGTTTTATAATTGTTTATGTTAATACATAAACCCCACTTACTAACTAACCTGTTAATGCATATAAATCCCACTTTACAAAATTGATCTTAGTGTACAAAACTTGAAAAGGATTAACCTTTCGGCAAGGAAATAAATTTAATTAAATTATTTTTATTAGGTGTTGATTGCCATCATGTATTGCAACCCGCCTCTACTTTTCACAATCCTCAACAAGTTGCAAGAATCGGTACCAAATGCATCAATAACTCAGCATTTCTTCAAACAATGGATTCATGATACTGATTGCTTTTTGGGGTAAGTTAAAAGATGTTATACAAGATTTTAGTAAAATAATATGAATTGTAAAACTAATAATTGTTTTTTCAACAGTCTCCATGATAGAAAAATATATATTCTGGGCATCAGTACCCTATTTGACATGGGACCGCAGCGGCCAAATATTGATGACCTTGTGCCAAAGATTCTGCCATCATGCTTAGTGCTGTTCGATGGTTTGAAACATGCATATGAAGCTAAAGCCGAAGCGGACGATGACAGTTCTTCAGAGGAAGATGAGGCGGAGGATGAAGGAGGTATTAAGATTTTTACTTGTTTATTTTATTTGATATCCAAGAACTTTTGAATTGTTAAATATTAATTTTTGCTTTCAGCTGAATTGCTTTCCAGTGATGAAGATGACATTGAAGAAATGAATAACGAGTATTTAGAAAATCTTGCACGCATGGCAGTTAAGAATAGCGCTGAGCAAAATGTCAACATAACAGCTAAATTCGAGGAAATCGAAAGTGAAGATGTATGTAAAGAAATAATGTAAATTAAAAATAAATATACACTGGTACATATTCCCGGTTATCGTCTACAATATAATTTAAGAAGCAGTATCGCTATGTGGTTCATTACCACTACTTGATAAACTCATATGTCAAAGATTAATGAATAATAGACAATGCAATCTACACAAACTATTGGTGTCTCACTGAATAACATTATTATGGTGCAAAAATGATTAAAAGCACTCATTCTGACCATTAGAATAAAAACAATCAGTTCTTATTTAATTTGTGCCAATTTAGTTATTTGATTTCCGTTATGATTTTCTCGCCAGGTTAAAGGTTATCTATCTGTTGCTAGAAACTGTATTCAATTTGTGTCAATTAGTATAAATTGATACTGCTCGTAGATCATATAATAACTTATGTTGAACCCTTGAATCCAACTTGAAATGAACATCATTTCAACTTATTTCGGGGTTCTTTATGGATTGCCAATAGTATTAAGGACTTGTATAATTAATTTAAATTTAAATATCACTGTATGACTTAGCAAAGGGTGTATCGGTAATATGTACCAATGTAGGTAAAATGATTATTTGATTTCAATATGTAACTAAGAAATATATTAAGAAAAAATGTATGTTCCAGGACGATGATGATTTTGTGCAGGATGAGTCTGCCATAGAGTGCTACACAACTCCACTGGACGATAAGGATTGTCCTGTCGACGAATATGTCAACTTCAAGAATTCACTCTTAGGTAAACACAATATATTTTTATATTATTAAAATGGTTTTCATTAAATTTATAAAATTGCATTAAATTAAATAAAAATTAAGATTTAAAATATAATATTTATATTAATTTTGAGAGTATCTACCCTACCTTAAAATCTCGATAATTATCACACAATTTATGCAAAATAAGTAAATATGGCAAATATCAATATGGCGGTCATGTATGGTTTTTGACTGAATTGTAATTTCAATAGAAACAAAGTATATTTGAATAAATGTTAAATTAATATATCTTATTGTTGTAGCACTTTCTGCTCGCGAGCCATTACTTTATCACGCTTTGACTAGCATTCTGACTGAAGAGCAGCAAAAGGAATTGAATGCTGTGTTTGTGCTCGCTGACCAACGCAAGGCCCAGCAGGATAGCAAGCGCATCGAACAAAGTGGAGGTATGTTTATTATCAATCAATACAAAGTATCAAATTTTACAACCATTAAAAACAATCTTCAATTTTAAATTTCTAATATTTGCTTGCTCATTGACTATTTTTGTCAGTTTATGTCTGTAACCTAATTCTACATTCAGATTTTTCTGAAAAAACCTACCCACCATGGGTATAAAATGAAAGTGTTTGTCATGCTTACTACAGTATGAAAAATGCAAAATGGCTGCAACTACAAAATATGTTTTTGTACAACCACCCCAACATGAAATATCAAATACAAAACATGAACTAAATAGTCTCATGACTGCAAACAATGTTTGGAGATAACTTGTTGCAGTATTGATAGAGTTCTCTTATCACTGCTGTTCTCAGAATGGTTTTGAATGTAACAGTACGTATAGATCATAAATGTCCATATTGATAATGTTAATTTTGATTATTTCAGGATATTCTTTTACAGTACCAGCACAAGTTCCCACATCGTTCAAATTCGGCGGATAAATTATTTAGAAACGAATAGTCATTAAAATAGTCTATACTAATTGAATATAATAAATACGTCACATATTTTAAACACAATTCACACATTGATGTCGTTTATCGTATTTTATGTATTTTGATGAATATTTCCTATTTTAATTTTGATGTGGTTCGCTTTTAAAATGTGAAATATTTCTTTTTATAAAGAACTTTTAACTCGCTTATATCATTATTGTAAAGATTAAAGTTTCTATCTGTCCTTAATATGAATGAAATATCCAAATACCGACTTCCAGAATTAGATATACAGTTTAAAACATTTTTTTAAACCCTTCCATATAAATTTTACTGTGACCTTTATAGCTGAAATATATAGTCATTTTTACCACAGCATTTTAATAACTATGTTTATTTTATTCTCAATTTAAAATGTATTTTTATTTTAAATGTAAGAAATGATTTTAACATCAATATTGCTATCAAATTAATTGAAGTGTTATTCATATTATTTATATACCGTCTACATCAAATATAGCACATATTTGAAGTAGACAGTACTATATTTTAAACTATAGATATGTAATTTAATGGAATTTGTTTTAAAAAGATCAATGGCATAGACAAATATTCCATCTTATTTTTTAATACATCTTAATGATTTATTTTTTATTTCAATGCAATATTTAAATCTGTAATTTACTTAAATATTTGCACATTTAATGTCATATGTGTAATGTCTTTATTGCAGTTTTAATCCCTGATATTTTAACATGATTATTATTGTATTATACCCAATCTGATAAATTTTTTGATGGTTAAGTTACATTTTTATGAATTCATTTGAAGTCTGAACACTAAATACATATTTGACAATTATGTTTAATTGACCATGTAATGGTCAGTCTTAACGGTAATTCCCGCTAAGTCCTAGATACATGTAGCACATGTGTATATAATGAGTAGACACTTTTTTCAATCCCTATAAAAATATTGCTACACTTCCTAACACTACAATGTCCAAGCGCTTCCAAATGCCCTTTTCATATATTTTTGGCACAAACTTAAGTCAGTAAGTAGTAATCAAAACTTCCGAATTGTCCCAATCCTTCTATATTTTCAATTTCTATACCTTCCTGTATACAATTACACAGCGTTTTGGTGTTATAAATGTAACAACTACAAATAAAACAGTTTGTATTTTGAACATACATTTAAAGGAAACTTCAAGTAATATTGTTATTTTCATGTTTATTCAATGTCAATATCTCTTTTATATCATGTGTATTTTTCTGTATATTTAATGTTAAATCACATTTTTATATCTTAATGTATGTGTAAAAATGGATATAATCCGAATACTATAAATGTAATTCGTGTTGGCATTTTAAATTATGAAAATGAAAAACTTGTCACATTTGCATGTATAGAATAAAATTAATTGTTTTAGGGGATATATGTATTTCATTATCAAGAGTTTTCCATCTCTTCACTTCCTATTTTAGAAAAATGTTGTTGCATATTAGATATAATAAAATACTAGCCAATGTCAGTATATAAACGGATTGTGTGATTGGTTTACTACAGTTTTCTTTCCATATGGACTATTTGAAGTTTGAATTGCAAAAATATATGCTGTCTTAAAATTCCTTATTAATAACTAACATTCAAAATTGAGTTCAAGTAGAAATGAATGTTGTTTGTTGCATGTTAAAATAATACAACTTAATGTCAGTAGAAGAAATAAACAATTGTCATTATGCATGCACATGGTTTTATTTTACATCGTCCGTTCAGAACTCAATACTGTCATGCCAGGCTTGGACTGGGCCAATCTTTCTAAAGACCTACTACACTTTGTCTAAATAAGGTTGATTAGTTTGATTAGTCACGCATATAAAATATCGAATAAAATTTGTATGAAGGTAGATGCCGTACTTAATAGACGAGTATGATAGTGACGAACATAAGCGCATAGCGAATAACTGTGATCTATCAATATTCGGTTTAATCATAAAAAATATCGAACTAAAATTATTATTTGCCTACTAAATAAATTAAGGGAAGGTTCTAGTAGTGAATATAGAGATAGCGGTGACAATAATATTAACGAATTCCACTTAGATTATGCACAACCGTATTAGTAATAAATATCCAATAACGCTCATTCTATGTATATGTATAGTATATGTTCTGTATTTTTAATTATTGATTTGAGTTTGAATAATCGAATGAATGAAACAGTGATTTTTTTATTTTTAATCCGTAAGGTTTAACTGTGATCTATCGATTCCAACTTCTATGAGAGTAAAAATCGAAAATCGAAAAGATTACTACCTGATTTTACACAACCCATCCCTACTAAATTGTCACAGGAATTGTCAAACTAATCACCCTTATTTAGACAAACTATATCTTGTGGCATTATTTTGACATCAATAGAGTGGCGCCTGCGAGCATTTAGGGTTACCAGCGAGGTATTATTTCCACATTTAAGGAAAATTATTCCTTTTGAATACAAAAACGTAAATTGTAAAGAAAGTACTTGTACCTTAAAATATAACTAAGAAAAGCTCTTGACTTCGTTTGTCGGGGAAAAGACTATAGTTAAAGAAGTTTTGTAGCAAACTTTTAGCAATGCACTCTCTTTAGACAGGGAGGGAAAGAATAGCCTTAACATAATAGAAATTGTCTTAGTGCTTATCTAGAGAATAATAGAAATCTTAATGATTGTCTGTTGTTTACAATCAACGCACAGTACTAACTATGTGATATGCCCAGTGGTTTGAACAGTGCATTTTAAATCATCAGACAGCCATTTCATTGTTATATTTCTGAGTAAATACAGTAATTTCCTTATTACGTAAGTAAATACGTACGTTAAAAACTAAAATCTTGTTCATTTTATGTCATTAAGGTGATACTTGCAGTTGCGCAAAACAAGTTACAATTAGGGGTTCGGTCGGTCGCTGCAATTTGAAATGAATAGGTCAACTATCAGCAAAATAGGTACTATATAACAATTTTTTTAAATTGCATAACTAAATATATTATGCATGCATCCCCTTGGGACTTAGGGAATTTACAAACGGTAGCACATTCTCGTTGCAACGGACACAAACTGATTCATATTTTCAAAGGTAATACTGGTACTTAGGTCTTTTGGCACCCGGCAATTTGTGACAATAAAAATGTCAATTGAATGTCAGGGTAATAGTGACATAGCTTGTCAGTCACTTCGTGGCATTATTCCATGAAAAAAGTGATGAAAGTATTCAAAATTGTAGAATAGACGTTTTTATTAAAGTAAGAGATATTTTTATCGCGGCGAAGTAGGGGGGTCCAGTAATTACACTTGTAAATATGAATCATCTTGTGCCTGTTGCAACGAGAAAGTGTTACCATTTGTTAATTGAAGAAATTCCCAAACTCCCAAGAGGAGTATGCGCATAATATGTTGTTTTGTAATTTCAATAAAGTCTTATATAGATTGACGTGTAAATGTTTTGCTGATGTTTGATTTATTACTTATCACATTTTGTGGAACCGGAAGTATCGTCTTTATGGCATAAAATTAACAAGGATATTAGTTTTTAACGTACACGTTTTTACTTATGTAATAAGGAAATTATTGTGTGTACTCAGAAATATATTAAGAAACTTGCTGTCTGATGATTTTATAACGCATTGTTTCGTTCTAACCACGGGGCATACCACATTGTTTGTACTGTGCGTTGATTGTAAACAATAGACAATCATTAAGATTTCTATTACTTTCTAGATAAGCATATATAAATAGTAAGACAATTTCTATTATGTTAAGGCTATTCCTCCCCTTACTGTCTAAAGAGAGAGCATTGCTAAAACATTGCTACAAAAGTTCTTTAACTATAGAGTCTACTCCCGATAAACAAAGTCAAGAGCATTTCTTAGTTACATTGTAAGGTGCAAGTGCTTAATTTACAATTTGCGATTCTGTGTTCAAAAGGGAAGAATTTCCCTTAATTGTGGAAATTTTACCTTGCTGGTAACCCTAAATGCTCGGAGACGCCCTCCTGTCAATGTCAAAAAGATGCCACAATATCCTGGTACTACTATAAATCGGTTATTCGTGGTTATTATTCTCCTAACCTGTTAGCTGTTAATTATTACGGTTACGTTAAATAGCTACATCTCTAATCTCCATAATAGGTAATGTCATGTTAAATAATTTACTTTAACTTTAATACATTTGGTTTTGTGTAATATCGCTTGGTTTCATTTATATTTAATGTAATTGAAGAAGGATTAGTAAAACATTCCATGTTGTTTAATTGATTGTAAGTTATTTAGTTACGTTTTGTTTATATCGTGGTTAGTTTGTACCACACGCATTCTTGAAAATGACTTTACTCTCTTTTCGTATATTCGATTGCATTTTGTACGAAAATTTTACATTTAACTATTTTTATCCCTGAATAACAAATACATATTGTGTATATTACACAGAAAACGACTGTGCACTATCATACTCTTTTGTATTGTTATAACTTACAATATTGAAGCATGCTTCACTGGAAATTTTGTTGAATGTGTGTAGGATGTACGGATTATTTTACAATAATCTGAAACAATAGAATTTAATTTATAATGTCTCTACTTGGTGGTTAAAGTAAGTGACATCGTGGTTTTTAAGAAAAACCTTATTATAGTAGAAGTGGATTTGACGGTAGAGGAGACGCATATGACGAGGGAATATTCTCTTATAATATGTGTCTCCTCCTCTGTCGATCAAGGGTGGGCAAAGCATCTGCAATTGCTTGGTGCTGACAGCAGTCGCTTCGCCATTTTGGCGAATTCAGGTGGCTGCTTGCTCGTTTACCACCTATACATACAAAAAAACACGTCTACTTAGTCTAGTGAACAATTTCATCGAAGCTTCCATTTGCATACTAAAATGCTATTCGTGTCTTTGAATTAATTAATACCATATAGGAAAAATCGATCACTGTTTCCTTCAGGGTTTTGTTTGGAACTCAATTAAAATTTATGTTCAGTATAAATTCTGCAAAGAAAAATCGAGTTTCAATTACATGTAGGGTTATTTATCTGAAATATTAACTGCTCAAAGCTTGGCGCCGTTTCTTGTTTAGCTACATACAAGTACGTATTAGGTCACTAGGTCGTTGTAAATAAAAGATAACTTTACAAAACATGTTAATCGTCTAATTTAATAGTAACTGAAGCCCGCGACAGCGCGTTTAATTGAAAGAAAATGAGTTAAGTATCTACTACTCGTATTTCGAACGTCCAGATTCTATCAGCCATTCTGGAGTTGTGAGGCTACTCCAAATTCCGTTTATATTTTGACGTCATCGGAATCAGCGACGCTCACGAAGCAAAGTATTTATGTTCGTTTCAGTATTTGGCCGTAAGTAAGATAAAGAATGAATCGAATATTATTAGACTTATTTGAGACGCAGGTCGAGTTTGTAATTGATTATGATCACTGTCCCTAAGTGGACTTAAATGAAGATTCAACATGTAGCAATGTGCGCATATTGTAGCAGTAATTGCCGAATGAATGTAAGGTCTAAGGTTACAATTCTTTAGAAAGTTACTTTTCCGTGGAACCAAAATTATGGCACTGTCAAATCTAAAATAGTAAAAAAATTTTATAGTTAATATATCTATGGGGGTTCAATATCAAAATACGAGTAAAATATACTGGAACATTTAGTAATTCAGCCACTAATAGAACTTGGTTACCCGAACTCTGCTGTGATTTGCAATCTCATTTCATAGTTAAAAGACAGCAAACGAGGGACCGATGTCTTGAATTCTCTCGAATATTTCCTCCTCTGTAAAATACACTTCCCCATTCCAAACTGGGATGGGGAGGACGACTAAATTGATATAACAGTTCAAAAAGATTTAATATTCATATATATTAAAAATATTTCTTTACTTAATTTCAGTGAATTGAAGGAGAGCGTGTTTGCGAAGCTAGACCTTGTGGATTACTTCAGTTTGGCAGACAATGTGCTGACGGAGATGCCGCGGCAAGTGTTGCGGCATCTCCCACACGTCAAGACATTTGATCTCTGCAGGAATAAGATTACAAAATTAACCGAAGAAGATTTCAAAGTAAGTTTTATGTAGAAAATTAGAAACCTTAAAGTATATAGCTTTGATTTAATTTAGATTTTAAATTTTAATTTTAAATAAGTAAATACAAACTAGCAAACAGTATTGATTTTGCAACTAGCAATTTTAATCATGAGTATTTTAAAAACTTAAATAATTTGACGTTATTTTTTTGTAAACCGACTATTCTTTATATTACAGGATATACAAGAAGTCGAACATCTTGTTGTAGCTGATAATCAGATCTCAAAAATAGATAGACATGCGTTGCCCAAAGCTTTGAAACACGTTCACTTAGGCATCAACAAACTTAGTACATTGAATGGAGCATTGAGGGAATTGGAAGATTTAGAATGGATTTTTATCAACGCAAATAACTTGAAGTCTATTGATAATGAACTACCCCTGGTAAGTAATGAAACACGTACTGTAAAGTAACTTGACTTGATAGATACAAGAGGAGGTATGTACCTCTGTATATACCTCATCTTGTAGGTAGAGGTAGAGGTACAAATAGGTAAGTGTAAGTCTTGTAAGTAGAGACCTGGCGACGCACATCTTATAAGTCAATATACGATGTGCGTCGCCAGGACAAAGCAGGGGAAGCATGCCCCCTCCTAGAAAATCAAATAATGTAAAAAAAGACAGAAAAACTACATTTTATAAAACCATAATAAAAGTAATTATTCCCCTAGGGGAGTAGACCTAGCCTAGATGATCGGCTGGCGATGCCTTTGCATATTAGGCAGAGTTTGATACAAAGTCCCAACTGTCTATCTCTATTCATCTTTCTTCCACCGCTGCCAACCTTTCCCATTATTTATTTAAAATAGCCTTTTTCTTTGGAGTAATTTTGAATGAATATTGAAACACCAAAAGAACTTTCTCGATTACTACTATTTTTCCAAGAAAAAATGACATTACATTTTCTTAATCATGTACTTTCTATAAAAATAATAATTTTCTATTTTTAGAAAGCCAAGAAACTTGTATTGATTCACGCGGCACACAACGAACTACAAAACTTACCGAAGGAAATGAAGTTCATGCCGTCATTGGAGTCCTTATATTTCTACGACAACAATATTAAATATCTCGACCGCGCTTTGCAAAACGCACGGAAACTAGAAAGGATTGGTTTGTCGTTTAATAAAATTGAATATGTAAGTACTTTACCATATTGGATTTTAAATAATATATTTAACTGTTAAACAATTAATATATTATATTCAATTTACAGTTGGAGAGCGATGAATTTGCCGAAGCGGAAGTTTTAGCTGATCTAGATATTGCTTACAATCAGCTCAAATCATTAAATGGTTCCCTGCGACCTCTCAAGTCTTTACGTTATTTAAATCTCACGCACAATATGCTGCCGGAATTCTCTTTGCTAGAAATTAAAGGACTGAAACGTCTATCAGTCATCGACTTGTCGCATAATAAAATTGCTCATATTAATGGAAATATGGATGTAAGTTCAATGACCCTAGTCAATATCTATTTCGTATCTTCGTGTAAATATTTATATCATGTCCTATACTTTTTCAGAATCTAGTAGATGTTGAAATAATGATGTTAGAGCTGCGCCTAGACCACAATCATATTTCTAGTCTGGATGGAGCATTAATAGGCGTGCACGGTCTACTAAGACTTAATATAAGTAATAATCAAATAACGCAGATTTCAGCAGACGACCTACTCGGCTTGGAAGATTTAAAACTCCTAGATGTATCAAACAATCGACTAACATCTCTTGATGAAACATCAAAGGTTTGTCTAACTAGGGTGCAGTTATTATAATTGTAGCTAGCGAGCTATTGCGAAATTCAGTTTGATAAACTCAGTGTCGTGTTATTGAAGCGTAACAATCTTATGAAACATAAAAAAATTGATGGCGCCGTGTACTATTTTCAGACGTTCTTACCATCATTGGAGGAATTGTTCGCACACCACAACAACATTACTGGACTAGATAACGGTTTCCATGGGCTACCGTCACTATGCATGGCTGACTTTTCCTACAATCAAATTCGGTCGTTAAACTATGGACTAGCCACCAAATCACGATGTACTATCAACGGTGTACCCAGCTATCTGAAGATTTTTCTTCAAGGTGAGTCTCTTAACCAATGCTGTTTTTAATGCTTAGCGTTGAAATAAACCAATGTATTGAATTTTTAATCAGGGAAATTAAACAAAATCATAGCGCAAACTTAATCCACAAACGTGTATTTGTTTCTAGGATCTAAATTACAATTTAATATCCACTTTGCCAAGCGAAATAGTTGTAATCCTAAACAATTTTCTTTATTGTGCATAGCGATTGTTGCCTTTGTATTTACTATTTTTCGTTTCATGTTAATTCATTATTAAAAATGAAAATATCATCATATTCGATCTGAGTTTATGTGTGCCAGATAAATTAATAGAAATAATATGAATATAACGAGAAAACTATATGTAGTTATCATCCTCATTAACTGGCCCCTGTCCCTACGGAGAGTCAGCACAGTGCTGCTCTTCCATACTATATACAAGTCTATGTGTCGTGTAGTAATTGCACGAATGCTTCGTTACAGAAAACCCAGTAATATGCGACGATCGTTACTACGAGTTGTTATCAGTGCTGGAGAACCTGAACGCGCGTGTCACTGGCACCGCGGGCTGCCTTAACTCGCAGACGTCCGCGCCGCTATTAATGAGGGCGCTCAATGACATTGTCCCCGAGACACCCGTCATTCTCGTGACGCGTATGGGCACAGGTGTCAGAGTCCTGCAAGACAGTAGAGAGAACACGGCGCCGCAGCTCGCGTATCGACGTGTCGGTCCACTCATCGGACAAATTCTCCCTGACCGCGAAGGAGGTTATCCTGTCCTCGTGGAGCCGCCGGTTACCCTGCCGCCTTCCGCTACCGATGTGGTGGTCAAGTGGCCGGACCAAAAACCTCCGCGAGAAAACTCCCACCCACTCGCCGACCATCTCAGCCTCCGCGATCTGAATGCTTCATCACACTGAACGTCACATCTTCAAGCCAACAGCGTCCTCACGGCGCCCTCTAACGGAGTGCTTATGAATTATACTGCCACATGTTCATTAAAATTAATAACTATGTCATAAAAGCGGTCTAATAAGAAAATAATTTCTACATAATAAAATGTATTATAT
>JAOCNA010000025.1:4954047-4968856 GCA_026546675.1 Papilio helenus | reverse complement strand
CGCCATCACCAAAGCCATCAGCTACACCGAAAACCCTCAGGTTATTCTAATAATTTCATTTTGCCACAATCGTAATATTAGCATAGCAAGAAAGTTTGAACAAGTTAATTTTTAATTATCATTATTTTTGCGTCTCGAAAATGTTTAACTACGGGTATGTATTTATATAATCGAGAATCAGTAATTGTGTATCTCAGCTGTGTTATTATTTGTATCATTTTCAATTGTGTTGCCATTTTATGTTTAATTTGCATTAGTTTTTGTATTTAAATGTTATGATTGGAATTAAATTGATTGAATCTTAATTGTTTTCATTTCCATTATGGATATAGGAATAAAAAATTGTATTTTGGTTTTATTTATTTATTAAATATGAAATTAATGAAGAATACTGCCACAAGATCTGCAATAAGCCGACATAATTTAAAAATATAATTTATTTAGCAAGTTATAGCAAAAGCCTTAAAATATTTAGTTAACTCTAGCACAACTTATTGCTGTTTTGTTATATGAAGTGATAAAATTATATACAAAATCTTTGGTGTATAAAAATATGTATATCCACTTCAGATCTGTAGGATAAGATCTGGTCGGTCGCAACGATCACAACTAAATGCGATCTTTATCCGTGTTTACAGGATAGTTTTGTACCTACTTTCCGTTATCACAATGTGATACTATAGAAGGTAGGTAATCACAATGCCATATTATTGTTTTTAAATATTTTTTTTATTATTTTATACTTTTTAAATCCTTACATACATTTAACATATCTATTAAGTCTATGTGCCTTAATCTATATATTTTATGATGAATTTATAAACTAAGGGCCCAGACACATTCATCGCAGTTTTGTACCTATTGAGAAAGGAATGTAACCTTTAATTTATACTATTCTATCATAAAATATTTCAACTTATAATTAACCATTTCGCTTCTAGTCTCATTAGAGATCAACCATAATTAAAACCAGTTTAATATATGGTATGATCTAGTTATTTTATGACAGAGTATATTGCAATGCAAAATTGCATGTGTAGTTTATTAAGTCCAACAGTGTAGTCTTTTAAGCCATGGTTAATGTGCCGGCGCCCATTCCGAATCCAACTCCCTTGGGTCCGAAGTTACGACCGTAACAGCTGCGGCAGTAAATTTCACCGTTGGGTCCGTCATTCAGGTTTGTAGAATCCTGCAAAGAAGCAATATAAGTAATTCTACAATTAACACAAATTAATAATTTTACAGACTTTATAAGTTTTGGATAAAAGGTATTTTTCTCTAAACCGAAGTGTTTTTGATGTGATAGTAGTGTGATTTAAATATAAGCTGTGTCATTGAACAAATAACTGGGCAACACGTAAAAGTAAATTGACGTAAACGTCAACTGTCAATTATCCGTCACAAAAAAAGTTGTTTTGTCAAATAATAAAGTAAGAAACTAAAAGTACTTTTGAAAAGGAAAAGAAATATATAAAAACGAAAATGTATTTCGTCAAAACTACTTTGTCGATTATCTTTTTGACTATCATTCAAACGCAAACTTGTACTGCCGAATTTTCAACTGAAGATTGTTCCTCTCTGGGGTTTATCAAAGCCAATCTTCTGTGTTCATCATGCGACCAACTCAAAGATTTCAATTTGGAACAGCTTATTGAACACTGTAAGGAATGCTGCCACAACGACGAGAGTGCAACAAATGAAAAGAAATACGCGCGCGCGATTTTAGAAGTGTGCACTTGCAAATTCCCGGCATATCCACAGATCCAAGCTTTCGTTAAAAGTGACAGACCGGCTAAGTTCCCTAACTTGCAAATTAAATACGTACGTGGATTAGACCCTATAATTAAACTTCTCGATAAAGATGGAATCGTCAGAGATACTGTTGCTATTGAAAAATGGAACACTGATTCTGTAGAAGAATTTTTAAATACTCATCTCGAAAAGGGAGAAGATGAAGACCGAAGTTATTTAAAAACTAATCAAATTTAAATACCCTAAAGATTTTATAATTCCATTTGTTTGACTCTACTTTATGCTCCATTATCATACTTACAAGAGACTTGTGGCAGTCTGCGCAGGAGAAGCACCTTCTGTGCCATGTTGCATTCTTGGAGTTCATTTGTTCAGCAGCATAAACAGGGAAGCCACAGCGTGGGCAACCTTTGCCTTTAGCTGCCTTTGGTCCAGTGAATGGAAGTTGTTCAGTGCTATAAAAGGAAAGTACATGTAAATTTTTGTTCATAAAGAATTTATTTTACAAAGAAAAGCTAATTTTGTAAGAATACAATAAAGTAAGAACACTTTACTATAAAAGTTTTTTATTTTTTACTATTCAATTCCATTTTCTACATGTTGTATTTCAGAAATTTTTTTGACTGAATCACTAGAAAACAATAATGAATTTTATTTATAGGTTTGTCTATGATTTAGTTTGAGTTTATAATTGGTTCACAATACTTACTAGGTGACTGTCGGCTCAGAGTCTGTGGACACAAGTGTTGGTGCATGGCCGTAGCCAAAGCCTCGTGGTCCAAACAGCTTGGCATAGCAAGAACGGCAATGGATCTCCTTATCAGGTCCATCGCAGGCCAACATGGAGTCTAATGGACGGTGGCATTCAGCACAGTTGAAGCATTTCTTGTGCCACATCTGGACATAATATGATTTTGGGTTAGCAACATAATACATTTGGTACATTCTTGTTAATTCAATTTGATAAAATTACAGGTAGATTTGATTAACTGTCATTATTAGTTGCAATGTTACTCACTGTTCCCTTTGCAAGTTGTTGTTCAGCGGCAAACACCATACCACCACATCTGGGGCAGCCTTGACCCTTGGGGGCTTTAATGCTGGTGGTGTCCGGGTTGTAATATGGACGGTTTGCAGAAATCTCATCCTCACTATAGAAAAAAAAAATTATCGTTAATTGCCATAAATTCATTTTTGTAACTCTTTTGAGTAAGGAAGGATTATAAAACTTACGTTAAACCATCAGTTTGTAAGAATCCAGATCCGCAAGCGAATCCGTATCCGTGGGGTCCCCACTTCTTGCCGTAGCAGGTCTTGCAGTAGACGTCAGAGTCTGGGCCGTCGCAGGCGATGATGGAGTCGAGGGTCTTTGTGCAATCACGGCATTTGAAGCACTTGCGATGCCACTCACGGCCCTTCGCCAAGACCTGTTCAGCAGCGTAGACTACACCGCCACAACGAGGGCAACCCTTGCCGGGTGGCGCCTTGATGACCGCAGTGTCGACTACCGTTGTTTTAGGAGCTTGGTCCCTACAAGGAATGTCATGTTAAAATATGCAATATCGAACTTCATTTATATAAAGTAAAAATAGTGAAATACTTCTAAATATGTGTGATAAAGTTCGTATAAATATTATGTATTCAAATATTTCCATTAATCTGTGTGAAAATAGATTTACGTAACTTAAACTTTGCACAAAGCGTGTTTTTAATAAATAGTCGAGATAATAAGGTGGAGTATTGTTGGTTTTATATTTTTTGAAAATATGCGCGACGATAAGTTAATCTAGCAACTAACAATAGAAGTTTGCATAGAGAACGAGTGTGATTTATTGTTAAGTAGAAAATAGTTGTTTGTTTATAGATAACTATATCTTATATTCTTGAAGTTATTAATATAGAATCAATTTAATTTGTGCTGTAAGACAGAACGCCTTTGCCCAGATTATATTTAGGCTGTGCGAGAACGGAGAGGGCATTCTATTTTGAAACTGGCACGCCGCCATCGCTTGTTTGTATTATAAGCTGTTTTTATGAAAGTGACTATGGGATGGAAATAATCCTGTCTTGTAATCCGAGAACTTCAACACGTAATAAGTGGCTTGTGGAAAACCGTTAACCAATCTTTCAGTTTGGTTGGAGGTTGGTTAGTAAAGACGTGAAGATTGAAACGTAACCCGACATGTGTTGACAACTAACTACATCTTTGAATAAAATATTTTGTCAAACTGTTAAGTAATTAAAAATTAGTGAACAAAAATCTAATATGCCCCTGTTTCCTATTGTACTTTTAGTTACTCCTGTATGAATATAGTAGTATCTAGTTGTAATATTTGTCAGTTATACAAATTCATAACACCAAAATTGGTACTTACCCATTGGCGTAAGGATCGCTCTGGAGGACACCAGCCCCCTTTCCGTATCCGTATCCCTTAGGACCAAACTTCTTTGCATAACAAACTATAGGAAAAAATATAAAATTAGAACTACGAAAAACTATGGATGGGAGAAAATAAAATGATATTTTTTTTAGTTTCTAGTAGATCAATAAGATTCAAAGTCACATTTAGAAAATAGATTTATCACTCCATTCAAAAGGTTTATAACAGTATGAGAATTAATGAACGAACCTTTGCAGTAAATGTCTTTGTCAGGCCCCTCGCAACAGTTTGTGGAGTCCAGTCGTTTTAGACAGTCGCCGCATTTGAAGCACTCCTTGTGCCACCCCTGGACATATAGTGAAGGTGTGAAGGACGCGGCATGCGAGGACAAACGGAGGGACAAACCGTTACCACAATGACAACGAAAGTTATCGCACAACCTGCTCTATATGGGCTTGAGGGAGATTTGAACTTGGGTAGGCTAACGCTCAAATACCTCGACAATATATCTCGTTATCTGGCCCATCACAATGCGTCATTGAATCAAGGATCTTGTGGCAAGTTAAGCATTTGAAGCAGTGCTTGTGATAGCCCTAAGATACAACAATTTTGTTTAATCTTTTGTCATAAGCACTTTAATTCAACTGGAGCTTTGTTTTAATTAGTTGATAAGAAATTGGCCTGTTAGATAATTGGATTTCGTTGCCATTATTATTTTTAAAAGCATTTGAAAATAGTAATTTGCGGTAGTAAACTCACCCTTCCGCGAGCTAACATTTGCTCGGCGGCGTAGACAAAGCCGCCGCATCGCGGGCAGCCCTCGCCGGGCGGAGCCTTCGCTATAACGCGCGGTTCTAAACAGGCTCCATTGGTTATCTTATTGAAATTTGGCATAGGTATAAAACAAAGTCAGCAGTACACATGGCATAAGGTTCATCCCCGAAAAATGTCTCGTTCTCGAGGTATACGTAGTTTTTTGTTATTTCTAATACCACGCGGACGAAGTCGCGGGCAACAGCTAGTATAATATATTGCAATGAAGGTAAAGTCAATTTTGGTCCATAGTAATTTTAACTTCAATTCGGTTAAAATAAATTGAGTAGTGAGGAAACATATAACTTTTTAACAATTAACAGAAGGAGCGCCACAATAATAGTGATAGGTTTTCACTTGTTCAAATAAAATATTATGTATAGCAATGTGTATAAAACAGATCATATTGAACATTTAGAAAAATGTATTATTTTATTACAGGAAAAAGTGGTGATAATGTCAAGTATCAAACAAACCAGAGATTTGCAGTTAGAATTATCGCCTCCACACCATCGCCTGCCTCCAGAGGAAGCTAAAAAAATAGCCCAATTAAAGGACCTTCTTGAGAGGATGCTTATGCTCGATCCTTCAAAGCGAGCATCTGTCAACCATTGTCTAACCCATCCATTTATACAAGAGAAAATATAAATATACATTTGTTAAATATTCATATAATAATTGTGAATAGGTTAAATATTGAATAATTTAAATTGTATTCTAATGCGTACATGTTGTCATCATTAATTGTTGTCAGATGAATTAATGAATAATTTAATATTATTTTGTGAAGAGTACATGTTTCAAGTGTTAATCTACAGGAGCTTTAGTAAATATTTTGACATTACCATGATCTATTTAGAAAATCATAAATAATTAAAGAAAAAATAATTATTGTTGTATGTTGACATTTTTGTTTTTTTGTGAAGAATGCATCAGACGGCACATGTCAGTAGTTAATTTTTCCACATGTGTATATGCCATGTAGTCCTTAGAAAATCTATTAGATATCTTTAACCTTTTTAGGAAAAGAAAATGGTATTTCATAAGATATTTTTAGTTGATAGTACTTAAAGAGTTACAAAAGTCAAGCAAACAATGATTATAAAAAAAGAATCATTGTATTAATTTTGTGAAAATGATATGTATGCCTAGTGTGTTTTGTTAATTTTATCATCTGTATGCGATTTAATGAATCGATGTGTAATAATTGCATTAAATAAAATAATAAATGGTTTTTTACTATTTGTGTGTTTGTTTGTATGTACTAGTTGAATTCGGCATGGGTCTTCTGTCCTTACGTAACCCTCTCCTACTTTTTGCAACAAAGCTTCCAGTGTGATGTTATTTTCATTTTGCACAGCACGTTGTATTCCAGTTCAGCGCTAGTTACAACTGGAAAAATGTAAATCCACCCTGAAACTGATAGAGTGCGTTCAAGTGAAGGTTACAAATTTTCTAGTTGTAAACTGTAACTTCCTAACAAAAACAGCATTATTACCTACTTATAATTTTGAAACATGCCGTCCCTTTTCTCTTTGACAAAAATAAATTGTAATATGCATCAAAACAAGTGTCATGGCAATGGAATTTACAGTTATATCTTGATTTTCAATTACCTTTTTCCAAAAAGAATCAGATGGGTAACAGTATTGATTCAATATTAGCTTTTCTACAGTGGATTTTTACCAAGATACATGGAAAAGTAAATAACTAATCATGCTTGTTTCATATTATGCCAGTACCGTTGGACATTAGCGCTCATAAACAGCAATGGAATATATCTGGCACAATATAGACTCTAACTAGCGCCGGTGAGCCAAAACAAACTATGCCTTGAAAGCACAACTGTCCTACTGTACTGGCATAAACTACATTTAAAAAAAACGCATCGAAAACCGCACAATGACATGTCGTTTGGTCAAAATACGACGTTGTCAAGGTGACATTGACTGAAGAAATTGACAAGCAAATTGCAATGAAAATCTCAAATGTCAAATTTGAAATAATAGGTTATATGTTTATGGATAATATTTTATTTATGTTTATGTAATCCATTTTATTTTGACAAAACTTAAAAGGGGCAGTGATATTTCCAATGCTCTGAATACTTAGTTGCTGCACTTAGGTAAAACTATCATTTTATTGTAAAAATGTTATCATATTTTTAACAACAACCTACTTAAATGCTCCCAGAAGGTTTATATGATGTTGTTTGCTGAATCGGAGATCGAGTCACAGGAATTATTACCATAATTCGATTGCTCTTCCCATTCCTTCGGGATTTTTGAAAGGAGTTTTACAAGCACAGTAGTCTGTTCCCATACCTAAGGGTCTAAATAAACATTAAAGATAAATATCAAAGTTGTTTTTGTTTATCAGTTTGACACAATGTTTCCTGCTGACCATGCATTTAAAGTACGTCGACTTTACAAACTTATTCTCCGGGTACATCGTGGAATGCCAGCGGAGCTGCGGGTTCTGGGTGATAATTATGCACGTGACGAATTTAAACGCCATAAAAACTGCAATCCTGCAGAAGCTAAAATTTTCCTCAATGAATGGACAGTGAGTAGAAGATTTTATAATTAAAGTAGCTCTTGGCCACTATCTCACGTTATGTGGTTAAAAGACTGATGTTAAGCTTTACTATGATTTTATTGTAACTTAAAATATATAACAGTATAGATAGGGTTAGTACAAACAAGTTTCAGATCAATCTGGGTCCTTTTTAGTGTGAATAATTTCTGAGTTGACAGGCTAATGTGACACTGTATAATTCGCTGACCTCTTCTGTGCAGCCCCCTAGGTGGTCATCAAGCCATGCCCTACCCTAACACCTGCATTGCTTGACATTTTAAATAAGGATTATTATGTTATATTTCATAATTTTTTCCAGGATTATGCCATAAGCTTAGCTAAACAGATGAAACCATTACAACAGGCTAAAAAAAAAGCTGTAGGCAAATACCTTGACCCAAAGATGCTCGACTTTATGACTGAAGATCAACTTATTCAATTGTATGAACTACACCAAGCTACATTGACAGATCCAAAGAAACATGACTAGTTACCATCACACTGATTATTTTATTTTTTTAAAAACAGTATTGTACATATAGTAAAAATTTTATCAATTATTTTTATCAATTTGACTAGGTCGATAGACCTTAATAATTGCATATTAATCTGGAAAATATTTTATTAAGTTGTTAGATAAAAATAAAAACACCTTATGTATTGAATAAATTACTTTTACTAATCATAAATGATGTGACATGTGTTTAATCATGTTTCAGTATAATTTCTCAATGAATTTTATATTTAAGACATTATTTTAAGTTAAGTATTTTATAATTATGTGTTTCTGTTGAAAAACTGCACAAATATAATTTATTATCTCAGTTTTTTTCGGAACTAATGAGAGGTAATGATGTTTTTTAAAAATTGTTTCAGTAGTGAATACCTAGAGTTACACCTGGTAAACCAAAAATAGTTTTATATGGATAGTGAAATGTATTAAATAATATTTCAATAAATTATTGCTAAGAATTAAATGTTTATTGTAATTATATATGCAGTTTTAATTGTTTATTTTTTAATATATTAGAACTAATCATTGATTCATCAATAAAAAATGTATTGTTTCCAAAAGTACACGAATTGGAAACAGAACACTATAGATGTTACATGAGTTGCAATTTTTATTCATCATCAACTTCATCAACTTGCCCTTATCCCTACGGAGGGTCGGCACAGTATGTGCTGCTCTTTCATACAATTCTATCAGCTGTCATATCTGAATCCACTCCCTTCTTAAGGATATCCTCTTTCACACACTCCATCAAGTTGCTTTTTTTATTAATGATAGAAAATAAAACAAAACATCAAATACTATATTTTTACTAAAATATATAAAGTACATGTTTCTAAATATTCAGTATCTACATTGTGTTTTTGTGTTAGCTTCATTACAATAACAATGTGGGTTCTTAAATTAAATATTTTTTGCATATTAAATAGAATGTATTGTGTAGATTTATAAAAACAATTTAAAGATTTCTTGAATTTAATCGGTTTATCATTTTTAAAAACTATATATTGTTTTATTACTCTTTTTAACTTCTGCATTTCTACTAAAAACTTGTAATTTTCTACTAAACCTTGCACTATTTTGTGTCTTATAATATAAAATGCTTTGCATTGAACTACAAACATGTCTTTGCCCGTCTCCATTTATACTAAACTATATTTTCTATATAACTTAAAAGTTCTATACTTAATAATTTGTGTCTAAAGAATACATCTCAAGTGGCAGTACTGTCAAAATGCTTGGCTTGCTCTACTATAATGTGATTCTCTTAAGACTTTATAATTATAGCTTAACCCAAACTCAAGAACATAAACAACCTGGCCAGGGGGCGCCTCTATCCCCTTATTCATTACACCACTTTCCAATATACGCAAAGAAATTAGTTCCGTATTTTATATTTCTGGTCAGACTGTAATCAGATAAATCTCCAGGTTTTCTCATATCTGAAACCCTCCGCATGCTACTGATATTTGCTCACATTCCTAGTTTCACTAGATTTAGCAAGAAGCGTGTTTTTATTTAATCCTTGTGATCGAGCGATATACACGATTATTGTATTAATATGTGTCTTCCAATATTAATAAAAAAACACTGTGAAGTGTAGAATTTAAACGAAGTAAGAGTGCTGACTAGTGGGACACGAATCTTGCGTTGATCGCGAGCCACATCCAACTACCACCCGACATGGCACAGGCGATGATGCATATTGCTGCAAATTAAAAAAAATAACCTTAATTTTAAACGAAAATTATAAGAAGTATGATCATCACACATCATCATAAACTAACTGCGCCAAGAAGAATCAAAAACTACGCGCCATACTACTTAACTAGATTACTATTTGTCACCTGTAGGAGGCGGATCCATGTTTTAGTAAAGTGTGTATACAGTTCATCTTCCGAGTAAACGCCTTGTGGAAGATCATCGAAAGCTGTTCTTATGAGATAATCCCAGGTAGATTCATTATGATTAATATCGGTGGGCTGAAAAGGCCATCGTGATACCGTGATATTACTTTTGCAGTATGATACGATGAATTAATGATCAAGTACCAAGTAAGTACGAGTATCTCTGAAGATATTCGTGCACAAGGGGATTCAAGCCCACGGTCATAGTTTACCTTTGATGGCACCAATGTGTTCTGAATTTTTAGCCTCCCTTCCCTGTACTCCAGAAATATCATAAAAACTTTAGTCACAGGGACATCGTTTAGGGTTGGACCTTTTTGTAGGGAATGACGATGATGATGATGATGGTTAAGAATATTGAAGCTTCGGCACTTTTATCAACGGTGGTTACTTACGTTTTGGCAAGCAGCTAATTGGTTGACCGTAATATTAGTGGTACGGAGCAGCCGTTCTTCACGTTCAAAATCTGGTTCACGGTGGAATGTACCTATAATTTGTAAAAATTTTTCCTTGAATAAATTGTTCATTTCGCTAATATCTCTGTGATTTAACCTTTAAAGTAGATAAGATTAAAGAACATTATTATTAAATACCGTCAGTATGGAGAACCACCTCGGGACTTTCCGAGTCTTGATGTTTAGATCTCATTTGTAAGCACAGAGCAAGTACGCCGACAACTACGACCATAAGTAATGTCCCCGCCAGCGCTTGCAACCATTGCCCTGTCAGTGTAACTGTCGGTTGTTCTGTTATAGCTTAAAATACAAATAGACATTTTGATGAAAAAATTATCGTGGATTAAATTGTTAAATCATGGTTGTTCATAATATTACTTGGAGGCAGAGAGTTTTTCAAGTACCTGAGGCGTTCCACGTTGATGCAGCCTGAAGGTACATAGATAAAGACAAACTCCTTCCTCTAATGTTGCTTGAGTAAAGTATAGCAGTCAAATTGTTGTCTGCCTCCACATCAGACAAATGGAAATGTCCAGCCGCATTGGAGACGTTGTGCAATAGTCGCCCATCGCTGCCGAATAATTCCAAATGGATGATTTGTGGGCGTCCTCCATCCCAACCTGAAAATAATATTAGTATAAATATTCAATTCATATTTGATGTAATTGTAAAGAATCTTTTGCAATGGGCATAATTCAAATAAGAATAAACGGTAACGATTTTGCTGATGTTAATAACCATCTTCCTTATACATAAATTAATTTTTCTTTCTCTTTAGCTTTTACGCAGCTGAATGTTGATGTATCAACCTATGATTCTAAGCAATCAAGAAAAGATCTAAAAGCTAAAAGATGAAGGAACATGTAAACATTAAAACATCTTTTGTACTAGCTACTTTGGCTCATAAATATTTTTACGGTGTTTGGGTTTGTGTAATTTAGTAGTAAAATGTTGAACATTTGCCACATACTAGTAAAAAACTTCTAAACAGGTATACCTTTTTGACATTCGACGCGTATAGTTTGTGGATATGAGCGTTGTATATCACAGTCGGGAGAATGCGGCGGTCCGCCACCCGTTATCAAATAGGTGCACGGTTTCTTTTGTTCCCCAAAACTGTTTGTAGCTCGACAGTAAAGTAGTCCGAAGTCGCCGTCTTGAGGTAGCCATGTTAGAGTTGAGGAGTAACGATGATGGTGTCCAGGTACTTTCTGTTAACAATGGAACATCAAGAAAAGGTATATTTCAGCTTCTGGTATCTATTCTAGAATTTGAAACACAATTATATTAAAAACTAACTTTCGCCCGCGACTCTGTCTGAGCGGAATTAAAAATTAAAAATTACTATTGTCTACACCTGTGCCGTTCTGCAGTTTAGGCTGTAAATTGTAACAAATATCCATCTATTCATCCGAACTTTCGCATTTATGATAAGTAAATTAAAGAAATTTATTTTAAATAACTTACTTTGACGCTGGTATATAAAATTTTAGAATCTGTGAAAGTCCAGCTGAACTGCAGAGGTTCTGGCGAAGCCTCAACGATGCACGTCAAAGTCTCCGCCTGACGTTGGATCACGCCAACTGTCTCTTCGCGAGATGTTAGACATAACGGCCGATCTATACAATATACATTTAAGTTACTGAACTTAGTAGTTAGTAAGTACATGGGATTGTATCATAATGTTATTTATTGTCAAGAAATAACTTCATCAAAATAGAATTGGGAAAAGAAAAAAAAAGAGACGAAGATATCTATGTCAAAACCGTAAATCGAAAAGGTCCCATGCAAATCTTCCATGAAAAATTTGCACAAATCTGAAGAGGGGATAGCCCTAAACATATACGTATAAGATCGTTCACTCACATCCTACACTGAGAGTGACCTCGGCCTTAAACACTTCATCAGGAAAGTGTGAATTGTGTGCTCTGCACTCCAGCTTGTGTTCGTTGTCTCTCAGTGATGGCGCCAAAGTCAGTGAGGATACAGTGTAGTTGCCGTCGTGTAATTCCTGCAGTAATTATTAAGAATAGAATGGAAACTATGCAGCCACAGCTATTTCAAATTATAATTTAAGCTTTTCTTCATTTGAGCTTGCAAGCTTAATGTCTATCGGAGTTTACTTGTTAACATTTTGCAAAACTAATAATCGTCCATTCCAGTATCACTTTATGTAGACTAAACTACTCGAAGAAGCGCATGATGAAGAGATTTGATCCGTATCATTCCTCGGTTCAGTCACTTATTATCAAACTGATAAAGGTAGAGGCTTACTTTGTGTACACTGGGTCGCAGCAGATTATCTCCTAGATGCCAAGTAACCGATGGAGGCGGTACGCAACCTACCACCACGCAGTCGACCACTCGGGGCTGGCCGGCTTCGAAGTTAAAGTTGTGGTTCAAACGTATCTCTACACTAATGGGCGGTACTGTAACAAATAAAGAACAATAAACTTTTGCTATCACGTAAACGATCAATTTCTTCAGGGAGAGTTCTTTCGATAACGCCAACGTAACAAAGCGACCCTCGAACATTCACAAAGTTAAGCTGCTAGCTTTTAGAATTGGAGAAGTATGAACGAGAAGCACTTACAGTACATCCTAATAACAACACTGGCAGTGAGTGGGTCTGTGACGTCAGCGTTCTGTGCAAGGCATTCGTAATGCGCATCGAGCTCGCTGCGCGTCGCGTTGCGCACGACCACCTCCGCCCGCAGCACACCAGGCTGCGCCTCATGCGCCCGCTCTATCACCACGCCGTTACGACGCCAGTACACCAATGTGTCCGGTTGCTCTGCCAATTTTATCATCATGGTTTTAGTTTTATATACTTTATTTTTCCGACTTCCCAAAAGAAGGAGGTTCTTAATTAGCTTTTTTTATTAATACCAATATCTTACCATCATCAACTTCACAAATGAGTGTTAGATCAGACCCTAAACTGAGGGGACCATAGTATCCCTGCTTGATCGGAACGCCAGAGTCGCTGTATACTCTTGGCATACCTGGACTTTCTAGAGAAAAAATTAAAGATACATTTTTGTAGAGAAATTAAATTCTTAATTTGAAATGTACATACTTGTAGGTTGTTAATTATACGCACCAACTAGCCTTACGTCGATCACATAATCCTGAGAAGGGGAGGCTTGGTAGTGTACACGACATCTGTAAATGCCTGCATCTTGATCAGAAACCCGTTTGAGCAGGAGCTTGCAATGAATTAAAGTCTAAAGTTATCGAATAAATACAACATTTGTCTTAAATATAGTGTCATATAGAATTTAAATTCCATTATAAATTTTGATATTTTTATAACAATATAAAACACATGAGCTAAAAATTTCACAGGCCGGAAAACCCGAATAAAGAACACAAACATTGTTATAATAAGCCACATTATAATCCTATTCAGAATTTCACAGCCTGCGCCTGAAAGTCGGCGGGCGGAAACCGAAGCGGCCGACAGATGGCGCCGTTTCCTCTTATTGCTGACCGCGGCACAAAGCCTCCTGCTTTATATTTCCTACAAAGTTTCACATGCAACCGTCGGCGTGAAAACAGCCACTATGTTTATCAAAATAAGTTTCAAACGAGAGGCACGACAAACTTTGTAGGAATGCTGAAATGAACGCATCTATTTCTCGTACCGGGGCCAAATCTGTCAACGTCATTTATAAAATGACCTTTATCCGTTTGCAATAGAGTCCACATGTACTGCAGCGTTCGGGTTAAAATATGCAGCGCGCGGCCGGAGACGACAGATAAACCGCGTTGATTTAATACAATTCAGTGTGGAGACAGCTTTTAGTATTGGTCGTAGCCGTGTATGCGGCTACCGCCACATATTAAAAAAAATAATTTCGCTCGATTAAGATAAAATACTTACGTTAAACTTCATATTAATTCACTAATCTGTAATTCGATTTGTAATGTTTGATTTACGTATCCTTAATTATAATTAATTTAATATTGTTTTAGTAACCTAATTGCTTTTTGGAATGTATAAATATTACGATTTTCTTTCTTGCTTGATCGATATAAATGCATGTATTGTATATATGACTACCTATGTTATGTCTTCAGTTTACATAACAATCAACAATCTGCGACGTGAAGTGGGGTGTAGACTCCCATGGGCATCGTAGCCGCTACGCCACGCTCGTAGGCTTTCACGTAGTATCGCTTTGGTTGTAGATGTAACAAAGGCTTGGAGAAGGCATTTTAAACAATGAAATATTATTGTTAATCAACATTTACTTATAAAGTATATGTATAAGTAAAAAGAAATTCGTCTATAGGCAAAATTATCACAGAAAAACTATGTATAGTGTTCAACAGTGGTAGAGCCCGCTTTAACATCTTCGCACGAATGGGTCGGCTCGCCCGGTGCAATACCACGACCACACAGAA
>JAOCNA010000025.1:4843339-4855461 GCA_026546675.1 Papilio helenus | reverse complement strand
GAATAGCCTAGTATTAGCCTTTACATCTATGCCAAATTTCATCGAGATCCGTTCAGTCGTTTAGGTTACAAACTCTAACAAACATCCATCCATCTAAACTTTCGCATTTATAATATTTGTAAGAAGTAAGATACCTATAAGTTTTTGTACGGCCTTTTTGTCAGAAAGCTAACTTTTAGAACAAAACAATATCTCTCATAAAATCAATGATAGTTACTACATAATGGAATATGAATAATTTTAGATAAATACTTATTCATGTTTAGCTATTTTTGTAGTTTAAAAGTATAATGCGCATGTCCAATGAAAGTAACATAGGGCTTAAATTGATCCTTCAATTGGTATTGTACGAGATCGTTCCAGTAATTTTCCGAAGATGCACAAAGGAAAGGCAAGCCGCAACTTGTGTGCGGATTTTAGTTTACTGACTGTTGTCCTTTCTTTGAACTCGCTAATATTTACTTTTGACTGTGTATTTTTAGATTCATTTTATTTATCATTTTGTGATTACTTATTTACGTAATATATTTGTAATTGTTTTTTTTTTTAACGAGACAAAGGAATCGAGTCGTTCTATTATTTTAAGTTATCGTCGTTTTATCGCACTTTTCGTGTAATTTATTTGTTATTTTGTAATGTGTTCATGTCAGTTGCACATGAATATTAAATGTTATGTAAGAAAATGTGTTAATTTTGCAATATAGTATCAACAATATCAAGTAGTCAATTTGAAAAAAGTAAATCCTTCTTAGATCATAGAGTTTCTTTCCACTTCATTCGAGATGTTTGTTTTAGATATAAAAATGCATTCCTATCTTATGTCTCTAGGTGCATTTGTAGTATTTAGGATATAAATATATACTTAGCTAAAGTTTGGTAACCCTTGTTTTATTTAATATGTTATTAATCGTTTAGTCAAATGATAGTAGGTGATATGAACTGCGTAATTTTGTTTAACACGGTAACGTTTGTTCAAGATTTAAATGTTTATACATAAGTAGACAGGTAAGAGATATTTCTGAGTACTGGAGATAAATTCGTCAATGGTCGTAAGATTTTCTGTTTAAGATTGTCAGTGGAAGTCTGGTTAGTATCTAATCTATGATATCTCAGTATTTTTATTTCCAAGTAATAATTTATCCTTTGATCTCTAGACTGTTTTTGTGCTTTTATGATTACATATGATTGCATTGTGCAATCAGTATCAGTCAATATATATTGTTGATGTAATTTTTTGATTTTTTGAATAACAATCAAATATTTTAAGAATTGTGTATTCGCTGCCATCATCGTTCAGTGCTAATACATTGTTTTTTGTTTCATGGTACCAAGTACACTAACATGAAACTACATTTTTTTTTATAAGTGAAGAGGGCAAACTATTGGCGGGAACACAGAGTGATAATTGCATGTCTTACTGATAGCCCTTTCTAGCACGGCTACCGTACTTATTCTAGAAAACCAATAAAGTAAGAGGAACAGCGAAATGTTATAGTTTAATTCACAATAGTCATTTTGGACGCATTTAACACAACGAAGAATTTTGACATATGTAGGTAGACATAATATCTGACGCGTTGTGTTTTATAGCAGCATTTGATATTGGGCACAGTGTCAATTGATACCAGTATCCGGCCTCGGGGTTAGCAGGATAAAACCAGTTAGATACAGGTTTCATATGTCGGATACTAGACATAAGATACAATCGTTTCCGAAGTTAAGCGTATAGTCATCAACCAGCACACTCGATATTTTCTGTATTTTTTTTTTATAATTGCCGTTAATTTGTATACCTGTTCTAACCGTTGATAATTTGATTGCATACCTGTTTTGAGATAAGGAAAATTTTACAATTAACAAAAAACCGGCATCCGTACAACCGAAAAAATGGATTTATCATAAGCTAAACGTTAATAACATCGTAAAATCAGACAGATTAAAAATACGTTCGGTGCGGTGAGTTGCGTCGATATTTTAGTCTAGTGTTCCCAAGTAACATGTCGTCGACCAAATGGATGCTGAATTTGTCCAGGAATTGTTGCAAATGGTACGTTCTCTTGTAATTTACATACACTAATATAATTCCAACTTTGGGGCAGTAAAATGGCCACCTTACCGTAAAAAAATGTTAAGGGACATAGACAAATGAACTGAATCACTCGTTGAAACACTACGACCACTTAGAAGACAGGCGTGTTGCGGACGCAATTCCGCGTTTCATATAAATGTGTGCCGGAGGCCTAATTATAGTCCATTCTCCCTTGTCACTTTACCTTATCAGAAAATAATGGGAAAGGGACGTGTATTTGGCGTAGGCAGAGAGTCATAGGAAGGAAAAATACTCTTTTACGCGACCAATCCTCTTTATATTAGAGATAGGCAATGCATCTGCGAATGCAGATTTCTATGGGCAGCAGTCGCTTCGTTATTTCACCCACGGTGGCCGATGCCTGTAATATAAAAAAACCCATTCGCCTTTAACCGTTAACCCCACGGGTATTCAAAAGGATTTACTGAATTGCTATCAATTTAGTCACGCCTTTTGTTTATAACAGAACATTTATAAATTCATGTACTCGTATGTTGCTTCTCAGGCGTCCTCCTCAAAAGCAGAAGAAAATATTGTCCCAGGAAGCATACAATAGCTTCGTCAATTCTTTACCTGTTGTAATAGACAAGGGAGTGCATCAGACTAAATACCTGGAGACTGTTGAATTACGTGATCGAATGAAAAGAGTAAGATATTTCTTGTAGATATTTGCATTGTGGTTACACTTGTATCAAATGTTACCTATAGTCATATTATAAACGAGAAAGATTTAATTATTTGTTTGTTTTCAATAAATTGGCTCCTAAACTGAACAGACTTCAAAAATCCTTTCGCAATTAAAAAGCTTCATTATCAAAGAGTAAGATAGGAAGACTATGGATATGACAGAAGTATGAGACATATAGTCTATGCCACCCAGAAGCTGGAGGCAAATCGCTAGTGTTTTTATATCGTTGTTTTTTTAAACATTGATTAACATTATGAGTTGATATAAGATAATTAAAAATACAGATTGCAGAATACTATATGCGCGGACGAAAAACCATTCAAGGTGAATTAACCATACTTGGCCATGAACTCCTATTGAAGCCCGAGAAAATAGAAGGCGATTTAAAGAATCAACAATATGTTTTAGCGTGGTGCGTTGAGTTGGTATGTTTACTTTTATGTACTACTACGTAAAGTTAGCGATTTAATATATCCTACAAAAAATATAAAGTATGAAAAACTGGAGTCTCGCTTCCCCTATAAAAGTTACATGTCATTTTAGTTAGTGTTTATTATGAAACCTTGGCAATTACCCGACCTTAAAATTATGATTGAACACGCATTTGTGTAAAAAAATGAAGAATTCAAATAGCTATAATTTGTAATCTTCAAATTAAATACGTCATTCTCGAGAGCTTTCCCTAGGTTTTGATAAAAATGGAATAAACAGCAAGTGGTTTTCTTTCAAAATGATGGCACCGTGTAATTGCTAAGACTTCATAATAGACACTAACTAAAATGACTAGGTTTTACATTACATCTAACATATTTTTGTAGGGGAAGCGTGACTCGGCATTTTTTATATTTCATATTTTTCATGGGTATATGATATTTTGGCAACATAATGAATTCCGGAATATCTATTAATGTTCAAAATTTCAACCTTCTATCTTTATCCACGACGACGTTACAGGGGTGTCAAAAGTGCCCCGAACTGCTTCGAGAAAAGAGTGTTTGGCCGTGCTTGTCTCGGCAGATCCATTCCGATTGTTATATGCATACATTTCTTTTCCAGTTAATGTCATATATTCTCATCTTGGACGACATCGAGGACGGCGCGACGAGCCGCAATGGGCTGCCATGTTGGCACCTGTTGCCAGACGTGGGCTCGCTGGCCGGCAACGACGCCAGCATGCTGCGTAGCTTTATCATGCAATTGCTGCACATCAACTTTCCCTCACAGCTCTTCGTTGACTTCGTTAAACTCTTCAACGAGGTTACTAAATCGTAGTTATTTTGCTTGACTAACTGTGAAATTGCACATATACAAAAACACTAAGAAGAAGAATACAATTCAAGGGAGTACCGGCGTTAGGATTGGGCGTGATTAGGCGTTCGCCCAGGGCGCCTGAAAAATACACTCGTGGACCCCGTAATAATGCCTAGGACGCTGGTAAACCTAAAACCGACACAGCAAGGGCTTTTCACTCGTCACAATCAGTGCAATTATTCAGACTACAATTCGCCACTATGGGACATCACATATTTACGCACGAAAATCATTAGATTATTTTTTAATTCAAATTATATTTTCACAGGCGTTTTTCACTTGTAACGTAGGACAATATCTGGATGCTATAACATCGAAACAACGCAATTACAACAATTTCACAATGGATATTTACAAAAACATTGCTTTGTACAAGTATGCATATTATTCCATCAAGTTTCCCGTACTGTCAGCGCTGGTTCTATCCAACAAGTATGACAAGGTCGCACATCAACATGTCGACGATATTTTAACTGAAGTTGGAATTTGGAGCCAAATAAATGTAAGAAGTCACTTTTATTGTACCGGCATTCTTAAAAACCTTGCAAATTGGATGAAACGAATATTGGGGTATTTTCCATTAGACCAATAGTCCTTATAATCAATGGTTGTTTTTTATACAACAAATTTTTCAATATTATTATTCGTTATCTACGTTAACGCAAACAATCATGTGGTGTGACTAATTTTAGAATAAGAATTATAGATTAAAAACCTGTTTTGTTTTTTAGAATGACTTCACTGATTATTATGACGAAGACGACCGTACTGGTAAGACGGGATCTGACATCCAAGAGGGCAAATGCACGTGGTTAGCGGTGACCGCCCTACAACACCTCTCGCCCGCCATGAGAGAGGAGTTCACAGCTCACTATGGTAGCTGGCAGCCGGACCACGTGACGCGCATCCGCGACTTGTACCAACAACTTGGAATCGTCGGCATTTACTACCGAGAGGAGCAAGCCACTTATGATAGAATTGTAAAGAAAATAGAATCGCTGCCCTCTAATGCCACGCTCTCCGCTGATTTCTTCAGAACAATAGTTGATGCTTATTATCCCAACGTCGCTTGTGGAAAAGCGTTTAATCGACATTAATAAATAAGTAATATATAGCTTGTAACGTCGACGTCATTTTTTTTAATCTATTAAAAGTTTGCCGATAATTGTTTTTAGATTTAATTTAGACATTCATTTTAGAATGAAAATGCCTATCTGTGAATTTAAACTCTCAATATCCCTACCTTATCCAACTCCCGTAGTGTCGGCGTATTGGGTTTTCGTCCTCCAAATAACTCTATCATCCGTCATCTCAGTCATCACTCCCTTGATCATGTCACCTTTCACGCAATCCATCCATCTCTTTCTACGTCTACCTCTACCAATGTACCCCTAAACTGAGATATGAGTTAACATAAGTAATAACTTAATGTGTAACAAACTTAATGTGAAGTGAAGTAAATATTTTCATCTTTATTTTACTAGTTAACTATAGAAATATAAACACAATCTAAGATTAGTTTCTCGCTCTGAAATAGAGTAAAACTTGTTGAATAAGGGAAAGAAGGGAAAAATATTCAGGAAAACATATTTAAGACTATTGTAATGGTAAAACTTATTTCAACACTAGCTGTTGCCCGTCAGTCCACGCAATATTAAGATAAAAAGTAGCCTATAATATGCACGTCTATGTCAGCTACCCTTCAGCGAAATTCCGGTCGAAATCGGCCCAGCCGTTTCGGAGATTACCCGGAACAAACGCGGCTTGCGGACAGACAGACAAAAATATTTTAAATGCGATTTTTGTTATCAGCAACACAAATACATCATCCTCCTGAAATCTGAAATTTTTCTTTTAATATTACAAACAGACACTCCAATTTTATTATATGTAAAGATATGCTCGTTTAAGTTACTATTCATCTTATTTGATAGAAGTTAAAATGAACAGGTATTTAAAATGTTGCACAGATTTAGGATATAGTATTTAGTTGGTTTCTCGGCGCGGTGCGGCCGTGGTGTGTTTGCACAAGCCGTCCGCCCGAGGCGAGCTTTCCCCTTAGTGCGATGATTGTTCCTCCCTAATATTGGATGTATGGAGATTGGTCTCGTATTGTGTAGCACAAACAATATTTGGCTAATCTAGCTGTTTGGTTTAACGTTCTAATTGGATGAATGTTTGCCGATGTTTGGACTGATTCATGCTGCGTACCCAATGGAATTTAGCAATAGACCTTGCTAACAACAGATCTTGCATCAATTATTATCAATCACCGAATACCTATCTTCAATTGATTGTCTAGTGGTTTAAGTGTCGTATTTTTAAGTATGAGAAGAAATACCCTCCGTGTGGTGTCGGTTCAACAGGTGTAATATACAATATAGTAAATAGCCGCGTGGTGCAGGTATATCGAGGTGTTCCCGAGCAGCGCGGACGAGGTGCGTGCGTACGGGTCGCGCGAGGCGGGGCGGGGCAGCGCGCGGCCACGCCCCACGCCCTACGACCGCGGCGACCGCTACGGCCAGAGGTTCTCTCGCGGCAGGGGATTCGGCAGAGGTATACACTTTTACATTTAAATATAAATCGTTGAAGCTTTGATCTCTAACTTATATTGCTTATCAGCAGTATTTTAATTGACGTTTTTAATCTATTTGGTCTATATTAAATATTCTACTGTTTGATCAAACTATTTTTTGTACTTTAGTACTAGCTTTCCCGCGACTCCGCCCGCGTGGAATTAAAGAAAAACATCATACATCCATCTAAACTTTCGCAGTTATAAAATGAGTATGATTATTTTGTAAAATTTGTATGTAGATAGTATTTGTATGGATGTGTAGGAAACGGGAGCGGCGGGGGATACGGCAGTCAGGGAGGTTTCCGGCGGGGCGGGTACTGCGTGCACATGCGCGGTCTGCCCTTCAAGGCCACGCCGCAGGACATCGCATATGTAAATATACATAGTGTTATAACTATATAACACACACTAGAACCATTATATCATTTTTCTTTTTATTTTAGCACATTATTTTGAAAATATGCTAATAGTTGAATGGCGGGATTCGAATCCT
The DNA here is from genome assembly GCA_026546675.1 of Papilio helenus. Taxonomy (NCBI): domain Eukaryota; kingdom Metazoa; phylum Arthropoda; class Insecta; order Lepidoptera; family Papilionidae; genus Papilio; species Papilio helenus. The sequence goes on along the minus strand of JAOCNA010000025.1, from coordinate 4,848,302 downwards.
CGACCGCGTGATTGAAAACACGTACCCGTAACCGTTAAGCTATTGGAGCTTTTAGTAGTTTTAGTAGATATTATGTATAGTACAAAAGTTTGTGTCAGTTCTTTAAGCCGGTGAGGCCTGTCAACATTAACATCCTGTACGACAACAGCGGCCGGCCTTCAGGAGAGGCGGACGTCGACTTTGAGTGCCACGACGACGCTATGCGGGTAACAAACACTTCTATTTAACATTCTCAAATATATCTAGTTCCTCTGGTGTTAGGAATGTCCATGGACATTAATTTGTTTGCACTACTTGTTAGCCCCTGGTTTTTTAAATAGGATCTATGGGCTTGTTACCCTCAAAAAGTACTTGACTTACATTAACCAGATTCATCACTCATAGATGAACACTAATTAACCTGAGCCTAACACCTCAAATTTGTGGCTCTCATGTTTAATAGTGTCCCGAAGAGTGTATATCCCCTCACTAAAAACAGATGTCTGTTTTAACTGTCTATACTCTAATATTATAAAGAAAATTTGATTATTTGCATTGAATGGGCTTCGAAACTATTATACAGACTTCAAAAATTCTTTCGCCATTATCACAATTAACATAGGCTATTTTTCAAAGGGAAGGGAATGAACATGACGGAAAATATATATGTAATTTATGATTATCAGGCGATGAGGCGGGACAAGCACAACATGGAGCACCGCTACATCGAGCTGTTCCTCAACAGCACGGGGGGCGGGGCGGCGGGCGGTTCGCCTACGTGAAAATCTAAATGTGATATATGGATACCTTTCATGTTTACAGTTTTATTATTGCGGATTGGTTTCACGTAAAAATATTTTTAACTGCGGTTGATTTTGGAAATCTCTTCTCGGTTACAAGTAATTTTCAATGTACGTTTAATGAAATGCGATGCAAGTATTTTGCAAAAAGTTGCCGTATGTAAAGGAAGGGTTTTGAATAAAAAACTATTTTTTTAAGTTGTCACTTAAAATGTTTTTTATGTGACAATATTAAACACACGTATTCTTTAAAATATGACATCTAAAAGGAGTCAGAACAAAGAAAATTTGTAAAAATATCCACATCTCAGCGATGACAATCTATTGACAAGACGACGCTTGTCTGAAATAGTCAATCACCTTTGATTTTAAAACAATGGACGATGCGGTAACTAATATTTTGGCAAAGGAAAACTAAGCTATTATGTTGAGTTGCCTATAATTTTTTAGTTATGTTGACAAAACCATAAAAAAATGGATTCTAATTTTACAAATTTCTGTTATATTAATCTGTACGAGCTAATAAACTTCATTTATCGTTGTCATTGACAAGTCATTGACTCCTGGAACATTTATTGATTAACCAGGATCACATAAAGATTGTCGTGTTGATAAGCTTCCAATGTTGACATTATCATTTTCTATACCTCACTAAAATATAGTCGTAAACCCACTTACTATATCAATAACGTCTTGTGGCTGCTTTTACAACTGTAAAGGCCTGTCCCACCAAATTGTAAATTGTCTGATAACAATCCAACGTTAAAATATGTGAAGGATTTTGTTCCCTAATTTGAAAGTGATGTCATTTTTAAGTTATCTGAGCCTCTATCAGCCAGTGGTGGGCCAAGCCTTAATAATTATACGAATCCTAAAAAATTTGCTACATGGTCTAAGACCCTGTTACATATTCAAATGTCGTTTCATTATTTGCCTGTTGGTTTGTAGCTGTACTAATATATGAAGAAACAAAATGTAGTCATTTTTAATATTTCTACTATTTAATCGTTATTGTAGATAACGATATCTTTAGAAACAATGTTGTTCTACAAGCATGTGTATATGACTGCAATACCTATGTAACATGCTTATGTACGTCACGACCTTGGTTAGAAAGTAATCTCTTTAACCTTAACAAACTCAATTACGTTAAATGGGTTTTACTCCAGCTATATATCTCGTCGTAAATGTACTGCCATTTAAAGTAATTGAGTGAAACGTAAGTATTCTGGGAGCGCGAATTATTTCTGTCTGTGTCGATGAACTTGTAAAATTAAGGGTTTGTTATACTACTAGAGTGACTTTCTTGATTTAATATAATAACAGCAATTTGCACTTTAATTCATTTTAAAGTTTATTTCAATGAGAAAATTTAAATTTATAGCTTTTCTTTCTAAAACCTTTGTGTGAAATAATTTTGTCAAAGAAACTTGATACTTAAGTACCACGCATTCTGGAACATTCTTACTCTTGAATGTGTTGGTTTTGTTTATACGACGTAGATAGTACTCCAACTACTTAAGATTTGTATTACGTAACATTGAATAGGTTCTTGTTAACGACAATGACAAGCATTGTTTTCCAATTGCGTATCTGTTGTAAAATATATTATATTAGCTTTTGCCCGCGAGTCCGTCAGCGTGGAATTAAAAAAAAAGTAGCCTGTGTTCTTCCATCTTTGCTCTACATCTACGCCAGATTTTTAGCGCGATCCGTTCTCCAATTTAAGCGGCAAACTCTAACAAATATCCATTCATCAAAACTTTTTCATTAATAATATTACTAAGATATAGTAATAAGTAAGTGATTGTTTATGGTCAATGATAATAGTAAGAAAATTGGAAAGATCACGACTGTACAACAATTTATGAATTCTGTATATTTCATTATGTAACTGAATATTCTTCTAAATATTCCTTGTTGTAAGGTAATTGTTTTAGCAGCTAGAATTAAATTAACCCATTTGAATACTTCTGAACAAGTTATACTCAAATTATGATTAAAATGATGTAATGTCTCGGTTCAATAACGTAAATCGATTTTCCAGATGTTTATAAGTCGAAGTCAAGGACTATGTCGTTTCTATCACGATGTTCAGTTTTTGTTTAGTTTTCTTTACGATACTTCTAGAAAATTACAATCACTTTTTACAAGTCTACTTAACCGATGTTTTATTAAAATATTGAAGTTTTTAGCTAGAGGAAAGCTATTCTTATAAGAAATAGTAAACTAAATCATCGCATTTTATATGTTTCTATATTTGTTACTTATTTTTTATCTGAATAAAATCTTATAAGATATACTCTTGGTATCGACTAAACAAGCATATCTTGTAGTTACGTCACACGCGTCACAATGTTTCATATCAAGTTCACGGTAACTCATTCTATACATCACAATATCTGTCTATTATGCAATATACACTTAAGTTTAACCCATATTAGAAAAATGACTTACTACGAGTATATACAGTGTTTTAATTAAATTTTTTACATTTTCATCAAGCATTTTATGTAAGGTAGACAAACTGAAGATGGTTTTCATATTTTATTTAAATAAGCAAAAAATATTGTCACGAGAATGAGTATCTTTTCCTCCAGCAAGTAGATATGCAAAAAAAAAACAATCTGAAAAAAGTTCGTTTAATAGTTTTTGCGAAGTTTGTATCGTTTGATAATGCAATGTTGGGATAATCTTCCCTTAACTACCTTTTAATAAAACGTAATTTTTTTTTTGGACAGAATAAAGGATAATTTTTTTATTCGTTTTAAAAATTCCTTACAATTTCAAACCATGCTTTGTGATATGGTTTTATCTCCGACTTTAATATAAGATTCATTCTCTGATCGGTTTTGATTTAATTTCTTGAAATTGTGATAATTATTTAAATAATAACTGATTTAGTAAGATTTATTGTTTAAACTGTTTTAACCTTGCATTATCTGTATTGTTAAGTAAATGACCGCATTTTTACCATTGTTTAATATTGTACTGAATTCTCTGATACAACTTGACATTAAAACTATTGCGAAGTTATATTGAAAACGTATCGAGTTCCAGTGTCTTATTACAATAAATACTTTGACAGCGATACTGTTCATATTCAACAGACAAGCAAAATTGTATTTAAATAAAATATGAAAATCGAGGTCGAGTTATAAACAACTTTTTCGTTGGGTGTAGTGTCTACATGCAAAGGTTTTTTGTAACGGCTGTGTAACGACTATACAAAGTTTTGTAATAAAATCCTGTGCCCTCAATAATTTTACAACCATCTCCAAGTCAGACTGAGCCAACTTTCTTTAGCGATATCCTAAACTAGTTAATACTGGTCGATCAATTCGTAGTAATCTCCCATACAAGTTATTTGCCGTTGTAATTTTTAACACATTTAAAGTCCACGTAACAAAATTAGGTGGTAATTCGTTTCTCTCGAATAAAAACTTGCACTGACTTTGCGCTCTGACGATTTGCCAAATGTTTTAGTCAAATACTTTTGCCACGTTTACCAAATTGTTTTTTATTAACACAATAATGGCATTTAAGAAGTTTAATGCTCTTTAAAATAGTCAAAGGGTACATTTTCAATGATTTTGTACAAAGACTTTATTTTTCTTGGAATTTAAACCGTAAAATTGTGACTAAGCGTTCCTCTCGACTCATGCAAACCGTTTTCAAATTAGTTAGCAGTATAGAGTTGGTTACTGTTAAAAGTTCATTGTCATACTTATTAGAAATTCTTATTGGACAAATCATATTGTTTTAATAAGAAACACGTTAATCTTGTTTACAACTCGTTACTTTTTTTATTAAAGGTGACCTATAAGTTCATTCAAAGCTCAAATGAATAATTTTAACTCAGAGTTTTGTACTCCGATGTTACATAAGGGATAAATAAATGTCGACAGCATTACATACGAATTATTACAAAGATGCCAAAGGCTATTATAAACATTAGATACTAACTCGTGTACCATAATGTAACAACGTTTATATTCTCGTAACGAGTGCAAAATAGACAAAGAGACAGGGATACTGTCCCTTTATCGAATATCAAGAGCTTGCTATAATGGCGATTAGCAACAATGTTATATATATAAAAGAAAATTGTGTTAGTTACACTATTTATAACTCAAGAACGGCTTTACCGATATGGGTGAAAATTGGTGAGGAGGTAGCTTAGA
>JAOCNA010000025.1:4796117-4806451 GCA_026546675.1 Papilio helenus | reverse complement strand
TACATCATCTTCCCGATATCTGGAATTTTTCTTTTGATATTACAAACAGACACTCCAATTTTATTATATGTATAGATGTCATATAATTTCTTTACAAACTTGCTAGAGGAGTAGGTACAGTCATTAATGTTCGGCGCGTTCACTCGGTAAATTATAACTTGCAATTTTCTATTTCTTGTATCTATCCGGCGCAAAACTAATTATGTAACGGATGCACTAATGATCGCTCAATATGAAAACATCAAGAAAATGTAATCAATCGTATATAGGTTTGAGGTAAATATTTAATATCTGCTTTATACATCTATGTTTTAACTACAATATAAACATAATATTGATGTTATTTCTAAGTGCATAAAGTTAATAACATTACTAATATTTTAAATGCGAAAGTTTAGATAGATGGATGGATGTTTGTTAGAGTTTGTAGTCTAAACGTCTGAACGGATCTCGATGAAATTTGGCACAGATGTAGAGGATAGTCTGGAAGAACTCATAGACTACTCACTTTTTTTTAATTACACGCGGGCTGCGTCGTTGGCGAGATCTAGTACTGTCATATATTCAAGCGACTTACACAGCATTGTGCGTAATCATAATGAGCATTTTATTTAAAAGTAATGTATGAAATTTAACGTAAATCATTTAGGATATTAAATTTCGTGTTATTTTCAAGGTCTTATTTTATGTAAGTACTTCTTAGATATTACATATAATTTACGTTATCACAAAGTCTTTAAAACAAGTACAATAAAAGTGTAAGAATCAGATATTTTAACAAATAAACCTAGAATTAAAAATACAAATAACATGGAAGAGAGGCCGGAGTGTTGGTACAAAAAGTTTATGGCAACATGGGCGATAAGACCTCACCTCACGCATTTGTCTTTTAGTAGACCGTATACTTACCGTACTAGCTACATGTATTCTTACGAGACCAGACTAAAATGTCATTGAAAAACTCTTCAATTTAATTGCATTGTGAGCGTCAAATGACATAACAGAAACGGGTAGGAAATAAAATTCCTCAACTGTATTGTGTTTTTTTCGTTAGGCGCATTGCAAAATCAACTGCTTTAGGCAATGTGAGATGGGAGAATTGAACATTAAAATACGCTTCCATTGTGAGGTCTGGACTGAATAAATATTTAACTTGCATACCACCCAGCGCGGCTCGCACAAAGGCACGTATTATACATGCATGATTGATCTTTGAAGGGCAGCCTTAACTGAATTGAACTAGTTATATTTATAATTGGGCCTTTCATTGCTACCGAGACGCCGTGGTGGCATCAATAAAAAGACTGAGAGATGGACCAGTGCCCTTTTTCAATCGTTCTATTTACTAACAATGCAGTATTATTATGCAATTAAGGGCCTGTCGCACCAAATTGTAAATTGTCCGATAACAATCCAACGTGTAAATTGTATGGTGGAAATATCTGATTTTGTTCCCTTATTTGACATTGACGTCATTTTTAAGCTATCTGTGCCTCTATCAGCCAGTGGTGGGACAGGACCTAAGTGTTCAAACTTTTTAAATATAGAAGGTTATCGATACACAATACAAGTTCAATTTGTCATTACTGCCCGAGACATTAGGATTACATTTTTTGGCTTGTGAATGTGTATCTTTCATTATTTAAGCATGTTTATTCCGTAAAACGCATGTTTTGCAGCCTAAACGAGTTTTCTGATATGGAATTAATTTCAACCAACAATATAACTTTAATAAGTACCCTTTATTAATAACTATCAATTATATTTCGTTGTAATAACCAACAAAAATTATACGTTAAGTTACTATACTGACATCTTTCACAAATGTTAAGCACGATCGAGTAACTTTAACTCATCTCCGCGTTAAACTTTTTAGTTAAAGTAGAGGCCGTTAGATGTCGCTATTTTAAATTACTCATCTCCCTACCCTTTTTCCGTAAGCACATTATGTACAACAGTACTAAATACATCTTACTAACGGTAGTAGAACTTAACTGCGATCAAACTATTTGGCCACCAGCTGAAAAACAAATGTCTCCGATATGTTTATTATAACTAAACTAGCTTTCGCCAGTGATTCCGTTCTCATGGAATTAAAAAAAATAGCCTATGTGTCCTTCCATACTTTGCTCTACATCTATGCAAAATTTCATCGAGATCAATTTAGCTGTTTAGGCGTTAACCATCTAACAAACATCTTTCCATCCATCTAAACTTTCGTATTTATAATATTAGTAAGATATGTGTAACATCAGCGCTTGTTAAAAGTGAATACTGGCCAGCATATTACATTGAAATGTAATCAATACGCAAACGATTTATTTATTTGAAAATAAATTAAAAGTCTGTGCAAATACCGATGACAATTTCAGAACGTGATGAATGGGCGCCGGAGATCGTTTGTGTTGAAATAGACCGATCAAATCAACGGATTGCCAGTCGGTTTTACTAATATTTTGTGCTATAACAGATTAAAATTCTATCTAAATATTTCTATCCTTGTTTTCAAATGAAATTTGTTAGAATTTAAACTTATCTGTATTTACTTTAAAGTTCCTAACTTCAGTTTAATAAGATTGTGTGAAACACACCTATGTTTGAGTGTAGATTAGATGCATAGCCTCATATATGAAGTAGTCTTATTTTGTATTCCCGAAGGAGGTTTTAGTTTAGTTTAATATAATACTCCTATATAAAGGTAGGAGTGAGTATATTTTAAACTTTACTATAATATCGTAAACTTGTGTAAAGATGTCAAGGGTTACTTATCATTTAGAACAACTTGGGCGTGACCTTCCAAAGTTTTGATTCAGCAAGCCACAGTATATAATCACAAATGTAAATTGGTGTATTTGTTTTACTCTGTGGTTTTGCTTTCTGAATTCAAATTCAAAGCATCCGGTAGCGCGAGGTGTGACGTAATCTACGTCTGAATTATTTAACCGTGAGTCGTCCTTCACTAGACATTTAAATTATTCCGCTCCTCTCCGCCGCGCCGTATCTGCCACCTAATTTACTCTAACCACATTTATGTTTTCAATTTAATATCACGCCTATTATAAATATAGTATTTTGAGTTATAAACTCGCAGTTTAATATTATCGGACTTGAATGGACAGAGTAAAGGAGTTGCAGATAAATGAATCCCTTTTCTGTACTTTTCCATAGCTAAATCTGCCTCGGGAATAACTGGCAATCATAACCTATCTTGGTTGCGGGATTAAAGGCTCATTCGTTAGTTAATTTGAATAACACAATGTTATTACATTAGTATAATGGCACAGGAAAATCGCAATACTCGCCGTGTTGAAGACTTTTGTGCAATTTAATAGGTATATTTTTTTACATGGAAAAACAAAAACAACATAATCCCAGTTGACTTGATAAAATATACACATTATTTAAATTCTGTTTTTTCGTAATATAATTTGAATACCCAGGCATTAAAAATAGGTATAATTTTTCGTTAGTCTCTCCACTGTTTTTCCGCTTATTCTAAAAAAAATATATAAAAGATCAAAAATAGTAATGGTGTCTCGCATATCAGGGTTCATGTGATCGTCCACCATCGTCACCGCAGCCTTCAGTAGACCGTCTCTCGGTGACGTGGGCCGACCCTGGCAGTATGACTTCTTCTGGAGTAAATTTATTCCATCTACCGTCGGAGACACCGATTAGCAATGAAGTCAAGTTCTCACCAACAGCTGGAGGTAAGTAATTATTTATATTGATTATAATTAACTATTGTTATAAAGTGTGTACGATTTAATTTTTAAACTTCAACTGGATATTAGTTTTTTATAAAATTTGGAGCACATTTTCTATTTATTGCGTTGTAAAATTGTGAACCGTTAGAAATTAGAAAGTATGTTGACACTTAATAGTGTGAAAAAGTGGATTTCACATGAGTTTTGTAAGCTAAGTACTTTTACCCAACTAAGATTAATTAAAAAAAATCTTAATTTTTAAACATAACATTTCAAAGGGGCTACAGAGAGATTAGAGGCGATTTGGCGCGATCCAGGCTAATTAGTTTCGTTTTTCTTTCATTCGACACTCATTATCTTTACCAATAGAGGTATCAGAAGACGAAGATTACTCAGCGAGCTTGAGCGCAGTATTACGTCAGCGACGTGCGAGCGTGCGACGGTCCCGCAAAGGCCGCAGCAGGAGACCATCATCTCCCTTCTTACCAGATGAAACTCGATCTAGGAGGCGGTCTTCAATTTTTACTACCAGTTCCGGCGAGTGAGTACCATACTGAACATCTAAGTGGTCATCCACATAAACAGCTACGCATTAATCTTATTCTACTGTCTTCTATAAGGGATTAAAGACGAAGTACAATATGTTCTTCTCGTCGCTATGTTTAATTCTATTTATGATGCTGGTTTCCTAACTTAAGTTAATTTCATCAGTACAGCGATTTCGATCGACGAAGTACCGCTGGTGACACAAGAGCAGATTTTCGAGAACATTCATCTACACAAGGAAGTGCTCGGCTCTGTGAAGCAGCAACCTCTAGGCATGCGACGCAAGTTAAAGATTGTCCATCAGGTAACTTGTCTCAATTTAGAACATAGAAGTAAATTAAACACATTTTTATATAAAACTCTTGGTTTACAGGCCAAAGGTTATATAAAACGGCATGAGGGCCAATTACAGGAAAGACTTGCACAATCAAAAAGCACGCGTGATATCTACGCCCGTTTCAATATATTGATAGCAACGGTAATTTTTTTTTTAACTTAATCGTAGTTCCGAAGCATTTTCAACTCCTAGTAATTTTTCTATCTTCCTTAACTTACAAATGAGGTTTATTCCATTTTTTAAATATAATCGCCATGACAGAGTACCTACTACAAAACAATATATAAAAAAGAATAACTTATACTTATAGCTATAAGTATTTCCCGTAATAATAACCCGAAAGCGTTGATAAAAAAAATGAATTACTAAGCGGCCTTTATATAGATGTAATTTTATATGTACAGAAATGGCAGCAGCTAAAACGGGAAGCGGCCAATACCTCCAACTTGCTTATACCTTGGGAACTACGCATCAAGGAAATAGAATCACATTTCGGATCGGTTGTGGCGTCCTATTTCACTTTCTTAAGATGGCTTTTTTGGGTGAACCTCGTCATCGGCTTTATTTTGCTTGTATTTGTAATCACACCAGAGGTATTTGAATTTCTAAAATATTTTAATTTTTTTTTAATAAATCGGCTACTCGAGAAAAATATAAATGTTTTAAATTTACAGTACCTAACGGCAAATCCTTTGCAAGATGGCGAGAGGAAAATTATCATGGAAGAAGAACGTCGCAACTCGACTAATCTACTTACCATGTGGGAGTTTGATGGGGTCCTGAAATATTCCCCAATTTTCTACGGCTATTATAGTAATGTAGAAAGGCCAGAATATCGGATGCCTCTCGCCTATTTTCTTACTGGTTTGGTTGTATACATTTATAGCTTCGTCGCTATATTGAGGAAGTGAGTTAAATATATCTTTTATGGATACGATGTGCACGACCACGGGCCCTACGATCGTTTCATTTTGTGACATAAAACATTTTCCCTGTTGTATACTAAATTTACTTATGCACAACAAACTTCCAGACGTCGTTAAATTCCTGGGTTACTTTTAACTATTTAATTAAAAAGTTTAATCTTTTGATTCCCAGAATGGCTGAAAACTCAAGAATGTCTAAACTATCGGAGAAAGAAGATGAATGCATATTCTCTTGGAAACTGTTCACGGGATGGGATTTTATGATTGGCAACGCAGAAACAGCTCATAATAGAATTGCATCTGTTATTCTTGGTTTTAAAGAGGCATTGTTAGAGGAAGCTGAGAAAAAGAAAGATCCAAGAAAGTGAGTAGCTTGAGTTAATAGTTCAAATCATGTACATATTGCATGTTCTGTGAAGTATCGTCTTATTTAAGTGCTCAGAGGAATGTCACATCAATTCTAATACCTGACCAGCTTAATTAGACAAAATTATATTTATCCACTATTAATAATGAATAAATATGTTATTAGTGATCTTAGTATGAAGTAAATTATTTAAATCCTTATGGTGATTATTACAGTTGGCGCATCATTTCGCTACGGGCGCTCGTTATTATTTGTGTTATCATTCTTCTTGGCCTCTCAGCATACGTTGTTGTAACAGTCGTAACTAGATCAGATGATAATTCAAAGTCTCGAAATTGGTTAAGAGAGAACGAGACAACTCTTGTAGTGACTGCAATCTCACTAACATTTCCAGTGTTCTTTGATTTATTGGGATTGTTAGAACACAATCATCCTCGAAAACAGTTAAGATTACAATTGGCAAGGTAACCCTTTTAACTAAATCATTTATACTATGTCACTACTGAATCTGAGGTTAATAAATGTACATCTTTTTCAGAATAATGTTGTTAAATTTACTCAATCTCTATTCTTTAATTTTTGCTCTGTTTAGCAAAATTCAAGGTATGAGCGCTGAATTAGATTCGTTACAACCAAGTTTTAATATGAATGCGTCGTTCATGGCGGATAACGCTATTGATTTAACTAGATCATCGATAAATAGCGTCTCAAGTTCGTGCCATGAAATTATTATACCATGTTTGCCATGTCATTTACTATCGTCATCAGATTACGTGCCGACAGAAAGTACTACAGTTGAACTTACTTCAACTGCAGTAACATTTCCAACAACAAATATCAAAAGCTTAACTTCACAAAAGTTCTTGAAAGAAACAAAATCAATTGAACCAGAAAATTTAAAATTATATGAGGAAGGGGAAAATAACATTATGAATGACAAAGGAACTATAGATAATAGTATTTTACTGCTCATGGAAGAACTAGATAGATTAAGAAACATTAGTACATTGACGAACGATTCTATACAATTCTATGAAAGTACAACTGAAGATTTCGAAAATTATGAAACTACATCTTTTGAAACCAGTACTGATTCTAGTTCGTTATCAAGTAGTGATCGATTAACTACAAACGAATACAAAGACAATTACTCGGATACAAATTCAACCAATGTTTTCGTTTCTACAACTACTCATTATGTTGACAAAATGGAGACAACGACAGACACTGATTCAAATGTTATAAGTGAAATAACAGAAAATACTTATTTTAATTGGAATACAGCGGATCAAACACCTCAAAGAACTTTACAAAGAGAAACAAAACTAACAACTGAAGATTCACTAGAAAGTTCTGAAAGCATTATTTCTCCTTCAGTAACGACTTCTGTCACAACCGTATACAATGATATAAATTCAAGTTCTATCGAAGAAACAGAAATGACCGAAAAAACAAATTATCCGATTTATGATGAAATTACAGAACGTTCAGATATGTATACAAATAACGTTATTTTTAACACTACTGTTATCGACAAAAACAAACGGAAAGAAGAGCAAAATGAGACGATAATTCCGGATTTTTCAACAACTATGATCAGTTACTTAAATAACTGTAGGAACCTTTCATTCAACTGTTCGTTTAATTGTAACGGCCAAAATATAACGAAAGTGTTTTTTATGTCTAATTGTACCATATCTGATATCAAATGTTATGTTAATCAATGCGAGTATAAACAAACTCCAAAACATGGAACAAAGAACCAATTCAACTTCACTGCAATTGATAAAGTATACTACGAAAATAATAGAAAAATGTACAACCTGACGAAAGAAACGAAAAAGAAATTATTAAAACTGTGCTGGGAAACAATGTTTGGACAGGAGTTAGTAAAACTAACCGTTATGGATTTGGTAACATAGTTTATATTATGTATACTCGTACAAAGTTATTAAGACGCTTAAAATATACAACTTAATACAAATTCACTAATCGTTTTCAGGTGGTCGGTTTACTCGGAACGTTATTTTTAGATTTCTTCCGAGCTTTATTTGTCCGATACATGAACCAATGTTGGTGCTGGGATTTAGAAAAGAGATTTCCTGAATATGGTGATTTTAAAATTGCAGAAAACATATTGCATTTAATAAATAACCAGGGAATGGTTTGGATGGGAATGTTTTTTTCACCTGGTCTTGTTATTTTAAATGTTTTTAAATTAATGACTTTAATGTATTTAAGATCTTGGACAGTTATGACTTGTAATGTTCCACACGCTGTAGTCTTTAGGGTATCTAAAAGTAATAACTTTTATTTGGCGTTATTATTAACAATGCTTTTTCTATGTGTTTTACCCGTTGGGTACACGATCGTGTGGGTAAAGCCTTCTTGGCATTGTGGACCATTCTCAGAATATGAAAAAATATATCACATTTTAACAAACAACATTTACAAATTACTCCCAAAAAGCTTAAATTTTGCTCTTGAATACATTGCTTCGCCTGCAATAGTCATTCCCTTACTTGTTCTTCTAATACTAATTATATATTATCTTACGTCACTTACTAACTCGTTACGAGAGGCTAATAATGATTTAAAGGTAAGATCGATTATCTACAACGTAAATTCTATGGAATTCTAAAGTTTCAAACTGGGCTTTAAAACAATAAACTTTTTAGATTCAATTGCGACGTGAAAGAACAGAAGAAAGAAGAAAAATGTTTCAATTGGCTGACACAAGAAGACGTACAGGATCATCTACTGTTGAAAATACTCCTTTTTCACGTTGGAAGAAAGCCTTACCAGCTCTCCCAGTTTCTAAATCTTTTGACTCGGACGATAGAAAGACAGCAGATGAAAGTAAAGAACATTCGAAGAGTTTAAAACGTAAAGGTAATTGCATACATTTAACTAATTACCAGCACTCATTGGTATTACTATTATAAGATGTGTATATTTTTTGTTTTACCAGGTGGTATATTCGCGAAAATTGTTGGACTTGCACTAGATAAAAAGCCAGAAGTGGAAATTACTTTGCCATCTTCATATAATATCGATGGCGATACTGACACTGATTTCTACGAAATCTTACCCAAAGAATCATTTAAAACCAAAGACACGACAATTCCGAAAATATCAGACCATAAGAAAAAGACTAACGTCGAATTCAAGTCTAATGACAACGATATAATGAAATACAAAAGTGAACAAGGTTGTCTTAAAGTTAAAATTGAAAAGCTATGTGAACGTACTGAAAAGAAAGCTGTTTTGGAAAAATTGAAAGAAGATAAAATCATTGAGGAGGAGTTTACATCACTTCCATCTAAAACTATTATTAAAGAACCGAACAGTAAAAATGACGGTAGAAAAAAATGTTTCAATAGAAAACAAACTTCAGAGTCGAGCACACATTCAAGACAATCAGATTCTATAAGTTCTGTTATACCAGTAATAACTATTAGTACAACAGAAAGTGACGAAGAACAATTACAATATCCCAAAGTCGTAGGTGAGCAGAAAAAGAACAGAACTGATATAAATTCAAGTCCAAAGGAAGAGTTATCTAAGACAAATAAAAGTAGTACAGACTTAAAATCTCTTCGAAGACAAAGCAGTGTTGATAGCATAAATGATAATAAAACTCCAAAGGAAAAGAAAACTGAAGATGGATACAAATACCAATACTCATTATAATTACGAAATATATTGTACTACGTATTGCTTTGCCCGATGTCTGTAGATTTAAACTTCTTAAGACTATTCTATCCTTAAGACTTTCTTCAGACCAATGTCTAAGCATAATTCGTTAAATTTCTCTATATAGTACTTATTTTTACTGTTAGAAAAATATGTGCCTAGTTAAACACAAAAATTTAAATACAGTTTATAATATTCACACCTCTAGGTTTAAAAAAATAAATGTAATTCACACATTAGCACACACAAAATGCACACAAAGATGTAGATGTAATGCTTTCGATGAATGTTTTATTGTAAATCTATTAAATTTTTACTATTTAATATTTATTTTATTTCAAGAGATACTTTCATAGAAAATATGCAAAAGAGTTGTTTGTTTTTTTATGAAACATTGTTTACGAAGTAGTAATATAATACGTTTACGTTATTTAAAGACGAGTCTTTTCGCGTATTGCATCCATCATAAAAATATTCTGATCAAAATTTCTAAGTTGAAAAAAGAAAAGTTTAACAATGTTTAATTTTACAAAAATAATAAGTTATAATAAAACAAAAATAAAAATATACGGATGCAATATCCGTACGAGAATCGTTCATATGCACAAACAGGTCGGCGCTCAAGCTATCTCTTCTCTGAATTAGTAGAAAAAAAATAACGTACGCTACCCTTCCCGAACCCTGAGGCGTAGTATCGGCGCGTGGAACTTCACTCGGTGGCTGGCCGGCGTGCGCGCAACATGGAGCGTGCTGTT
>JAOCNA010000025.1:4761986-4772380 GCA_026546675.1 Papilio helenus | reverse complement strand
ACCAACGTTATATTTTATTTATTTCATTGGCTCCTAAACTTTCATCTTTAACCAGCATCCACAACGTATTTTAGATTCGTTTTAATAATAAAAAAATCATATGATTTCATAGGCAGACAGTCTACGTGCTTTAGCAGAAAGGGAGAATAACAACACTAGAACACAACACGCGTATAGTGCAGCCTCTGCGTATTCATCTATAGTACAAGAAATTAGTGACGCAAAAAGAGCAGGCGATGAGGCAGAGGCATCAATTCTAAACGCCACGAATATTGTAAGTAAAGACAATATTATCTTTGTATCAAGAGCGTTTAAAATTTAGTGGATGTACTTTAGTTCTTTGCAACAATGCCTACATTTTGTTTCAGAATAATGTTCTCCATGAACAAGTTGATCCTGCAAAGGAGAAATCAATGAAACTGTCAGAAACTGCTTTAAGTGCTCAACAGACCGTGGAAGAAAAGCTAAGGCCCAATCTTACTCATGCAGAGGAAGCATTGAAGGACGCTTGGGAGATCCTTGGCGCTGCAGATGATGAAAATAATGCCATACAGTTGTAAGTTTATACTGATTTATCTATCTGTGATTATAGGCTTTTATATAATATCTGCAGTTTTAAATGTCTCCTGAATCTGCAAACTTAATATTTTATTTACAGATCTCTTCCTGTCAGTACATCCACTTCTCTAGAAGCCGAAACTCAAAAGGCATCTAAAGTAATGGAGACTGTCAAGTCCACGAGTAACATAATGTCCCAACTTGGAAAGGATCTTGCGTCTAGTAAGGAATGGGCACAATCATTACCAAAAGTGGCTGACGATGCACAAAAGATGACATCGAATATTAAAAACTTAGGTATTTTGGATTATCAATTCTGTGTAGAGGTAATATACTTTAAAAGTACAATGTATTCTATTAGTTGTTTTTGTTTTTTGCAGTGAATAACATCAAAGATATGGATCCCAATATTTCTTCGCAGTACCGTGTTGTAAAAATGAAACAGGAAAGTCTGGAACAGCGTCGCAAAGAAGCAGACGAAAGGTTGCAGAAATTAAGAGAACTAGTCGAACAGGTATATTAAATATTTTGACATAACTTAAATGGGTAGTTTAAAAAAAATTGCTTACCAAGAGTACGTAATACACTTTCGTTTTTTGTTTTCACCAGGCTCGTACGGTAGCCAACCGAATGCAATTTGGAGTGACATTCGACCGTTGGTCTACTCTACAACCGAGACTTCCTGATAGCGTGGACGAAATGTCTACATCTACTCACGTATCTACATACTTCCGCACCAAAGAAAAGAACGGATTCATACTTTACTTAGGCAATCCAAAAGACACAATGCTCAGGCGGACAAAGTCTGTAAGTTACAACATTATAGTGTTTTTTGTTATAAAAAACATCTAGTCTCATTTTTGTATGACGTAGGTAAAGGTAGAAATTAAATCATTAGCCATTTATAAGTAACTATTCATTATTTTTCAGGATGACTTTATGGTAATTGGCATTCAAAATGGTTATCCGTATGTAGTAATGGACATCGGCGACAATGCTGAAGCTGGAAAAGAACCTACAAAGATTAGCAGTGATAAATTTGTCGCTGATAGTAAATGGTATCAAGTCATAGTTGACAGGTAAGAAACATAAATTGACCCCTTAGGAAAAATATTTATTACTCAAGTAATATCCTATGTCAGCGAACCAATAGCCTCTGGTATAGTTGCCAGTACGACTTTTGCAAAGCGTGCTGCTTATAATGTTAGGTATACTACCAATAAATTAATCAAATCAGGTCAAGTTATCCTACTATTTTTTTAGTTTGCATCAGAAACTTATCTAAAAAAGTGATATTTTACAGAGTCGGGCGGAATGTCAAATTATCCATTCGCGAATCATTGGGTAATGGCACGGAATACGTACATTCTAAGGACGCAACTTTACCAGGCCAACACACCATCTTCAATTTGGACAGACAAAAGTCCAAACTATACGTCGGTGGCGTTCCATCTGATGCGCAACTGCAAGGTGTCAGTTTCCCTGCATTTGAAGGTCAAATAGAAGAACTTATGATAGGTGATACACCTGTAGGACTCTGGAATTTCATTAGTGCTGATAACTTGAAGGGAGCAAGACAGAGGTACATAATTTAACGTTTCAAAAACGTCTTCGTAATCAGCATTTAGAAATCAAAACTGCTGTTATACTATACCTTTCAATTTTAGAGACAAGTTGATAACATCACAGAGCGGGCCACAAGAGTATCGATTCAATGGACGGTCTCACGTTACAATGCCAGGTAGAGGATATCTTGTACCACAGAAGAACCACGTACTACTCTTCTTCAGAACCTATGCTCCCGATGGACTAATATATCTTGTAGGAGAAGGTAGTCACTTTTTCTCCCTTCAGATGCAGGATGGACGTATTTACTTGCAGGTAAAATCTTCTTTTACCTAATAATTATAACATGTAAGACCTACTTAAAGCCAATTCACATGTATTAATTTGTTTGCGGTGTTCCTACTACTACTATTAAATGTTCTTAATTTTCATAAAAAGGTGTCCCTCGGAAACCCTGACGATCTCACAATAATTGGAACAACAAAAGCTTACAATGATGGCAAATGGCATAGGCTAGATGCTGGAAGATATTTGACTACATGTTCACTCAAGGTAGATGGCGAAGTTCTTAAGACAGTGTCGACATCTGAAACGAAAGAAATCCCCGACTTAGATACAATGAACTTTGGTGGTAATAATAAAGGAATTATACAAGTCACTAGTAAAGGATTTGATGGTTGCATTCGACAAATTAGTATAGATGGCGTAAACATTGATCTAAGCGAAAATATGGAGTCGGTCGGTATAGCTTATGGCTGTCAGGTAAGCTAAACATTTTAAAGACTGTTTTTTAGAGATGCCATTGTGTTTTGTCTATTAACTTATTACTTATGCGTTTCAGTTCGCCTCGCTTGTCTCGCTATCGGGCGAAGACAGTTATCTACGCTACGTTAATCTTACAACAGAAAACTTACAATTGACATTGAAATTTAAAACATCGAAAGCAGATGGACTTATTTTTGTATATTTAAGTAGAACACAAACTACTACAATGTCAGATAGTATATCTTTGTCATTAATTGGAGGCAAGTTATAATTCATTTAATTTAATAAAAGCCCGCTTTACTTCATCTTTATATGTAATTATAGTAATTGCATGTATCTGCACTATGATTTATTGTTAACAAAAAAAAATTGTTATATTACAGGTAAATTGGTGTTGATGAGCCAACGAGAAAAGCTTGACACAGGTCTTGGTACATACAATGACTCTCAGTGGCACGTCGTGACCGTGACGCACAATAACCAAGCATTACGGCTCGTTGTGGATGACTTTGATTACTTCAGGTAAGGTGTAAGAATTATACGAATTTCACATATTATGCATACTTTGGATGAGGGTACTTGGGAAAGTCTGCGTTAAGATGTGGAAAAGTAAGCTTACAAAGATGATGATGAAAGTTTCGGAAACTAGATGTTCCCAAAAAATCTTTTTACATCTGTAACCTTGATCAGAATATCACTTCATGTTATGAGACATGTATCTATACTGTAACCAATATTATTCTTCCATTGCCCTTTACAGTACTGACACAGCGCCAGCTCCACTGCACATATTGGACGGGGTATTATTTGTGGGCGGCGTACAACCTGGATACCTAGTCGGAGGCAAAGTTGGGTCCAAAGCACCTTTCCAGGGTTGCATAGCTGATGCTACAATAAACGGCAGGATGCTTAACCTGCTTGAACCCTTCAGCAATAACAGCGTCATATTTGGCAGATGTGGCACAACAACTACAACTGGAGGCGTGCCTCCAGGTAGCTATATTTCTCCTTGCTATATCCGATTCCCAATAAGATATTTACGAATTTGTTTTCATCATTTATTTATGTAAGTCCTGGTTCGACTATCATATTCTTCTAGTAAATGGTAAAATAAACCACATATAAAGATATTAATGTGATAATGATGATGAACAATAAGCATATGTTGATTTATTTTTCAACATGAAAAATGACACACTTATGTAGATTGATTTGAACAAGTTCTTTAGGACCAAAAATATTAACAAAGTTTTCATTATTCCATATTAGATCGCTTGATCTGGGCGGCACCGGTACCAGTCGATGTGCTGCCCACGCCTACGTCACTGCCGCCGTTGGCCACACCTGTCCCAGATATTGTAACTGTTAAAGGTAAATAAAAAATGTTTGTTTTTTTAACGAAGTAAACAATAAACTCGACCACTTTTATCATTTTACAAATACAATGCTTATCGCATTTTGTTTAAACAAAACAGTCCATAATGTAGAGGCATTGTTTGACTATTATTACAGTTAATCCAGAAGAAAATGAAATCGTGACAACAACGCCTACTGCACCGCCAACTACAACTAGAGTACCATTCAAGATAACAACGACGACTGTCCGACCGTCCACCACCACGCGTAGACCTCCGCCCCAGCCAGAGGCCGGGTGTGCACTCGCTTATGACACAAACTACGGCTTTGGTGACCCCTCGGAAGGATACCGATTTGGTTCGTTAAATAATAAAGATGAACGGTATAACCGTTATTGTTAACTACAGAAATACCAAGAGAATTTTTTATTACACTTGGGATTTCTTTTTTTTGTTAATTTTATTTAAAATATTATCTCAATTGCAGGCACTCGCAATGACAGTCGCATAGAATACTCCAAGTTGCCAGGCCGCCAATTGGAAGGGTTCGACTTCACCATCACCTTCCGTACGTTCGACCAGCATGGCGGCCTTATTTTCTACGCCGAAGCCGATAAGGCTCCTGGCCAGTTCCTTGCGTTGTATATGAAGGATGCGAAGGTACATCATGATATATAATATTTACTATATTTCTGTTACTGTACAAGCACGCACTACTAAGATTTACCGTAGTTCATGCTATTTCGTAGTATGTGTTTACCGATAAACAATGCCGGAGTTAGGGCACGGTTAGGCTACAGCTGACAGAAAGGGGCGTCACAAACTGGTATACAACCCCTTCTAGTCATGGTAAAAAAGAGTGCGGGGTATACATCAAGCCCAGGGCGCTAGCAGAGCAAGAACCGGCACTGACGGTAAAATCTAAAATTTACCAACTACTTGTAAAATTCTGAAAATCATCTTGATCGTGTTTTATTTGGAGCATACACCATAGCGTCCTAGGTCAGTGATTGATTAGTGCTTAACACATTATGATATTGGTTCAGTTCGACAAAGATAATATGGCAGTTTTTGACAATATCTGGCGGTTCCCAAGAATTTTTTGGAATACAAATAGGTATTTTCTAGTACATTGACATGGTAACATTTTACCCACTCTCTCATTGGTGCGAATATGACGCTGTCAAACCGTCAATGTCACATCTTGGCAGGGCGCAATTTAATTTGAAAGTTTTAAACAATAAAACAAAACTTTTTGTAGCATTGAACCACATAATTGATTGAATTGAATTGAATTTCTTCATATTACAAATTAAGTAAAAATAGCTGATGTCGCAAAGAAAATGAGTTCAAAAGTGTTTGTTTCCAAGAAAGGAATTAAAAATTAACCTGTGTTCATTCGACATTTACTATCAAACTCTCAAAAATTAGACTAAAATCATACATTATATTTGACCTTATAAGTAGCACAAATGATCAAAAGACGCTATGAATACCCAAAGTAAAATTAAACTATTTTTTTCCAACATAAGTAATCATTTTATCCCAATAGCATTTCACACGAAAGATTGTGGAAAAGCTAATCTATTTTTAAGCACAACATTTAATGTGTGAATTTATTTATTTCTAGCTTCACTTCACATTCAATTGCGGTGGAGAAACCGCTTTCGTACAATCCACACAAATGTATAATGGAACCGAATGGCACACAGTTACTGTAGTCAGGAAGGAAGGTCATGGAAAATTAACAGTTGATTCAGAGCGCATCGGGGAAGCTAGTGTTACATGCATATCCCCAGCAATTTTAACACCTCCATTCTATTATGGAGGTCTTGGTAATTTGTCTTCTGGTATTCGCCAGAATCTAATGGTAAGTATTTATGTGTTATTCTCAATATGCATACAATATGATTCAAAAGAACATCAAGACAGACATATCAACAATTAGTCTTATTGTACAGTAATTCTGATGGTTAGTGGATGGGTAATGTTATCCGAAGTCCTGTCCTGACAATTAAACTTGATGCAAATTTGCTCATTTGCCTTCTAATTGAAAAATGTTAATTAATTCCGCATTTGTTTTATGTGCAGGACTTCTATCAGCCATTCAAGGGATGCCTAAAGGGGCTAATGATGAATGGTCAGTATGTTACTGACGTTATGTATCGTGTCAACTCATTGCGTTGTACTGACAACATAGAACCTGGAGTTTACTTTGGGCCATCTAATAATGTACACAGTAACTACTTGAAGGTTAGTAAGAATTAAAATAATATATAAAAAATGTAATATCCCCTTAAGATAATTAATAATTTTCTGTTGGTATTTTAGTCCTAAAATATGACATTTATATTAAGTAATAGTAATGGTTTTTAAAATTCTAGCTTCTAGAAAACTTCAAAGTTGGTTTTGAGATTTCCATCTCAATGGAAGTGAAGCCACGGAATTCCACGGGATTGCTTCTGAGTGTACATGGCAAGCGAGACTTCATGATCCTCGAGCTATTGGAGAATGAGGTTATTGCCAATGTTGAGAATGGAAAGGGACCTTTCCATGCCAGTTACAAACTTGGCAACAAGTTTACACTTTGCGATGGGAATTGGCACAAAATTCATGGTAAATATCCTTAAAAATCTCATACTCATAATCTCCATCTTGCCATTCTGTTCTATCCATGTTCAATTTAAGTGAATGTTCAATGAATATTGATACCAAGAATTTCATTCCAGCTGTAAAATCTCGGCACGTGGTCTCCGTTGGTGTAGACGGCCACTTCTCAGACGCTGGTCTAGGTCAGTCTGGTTCCACAGACACTAGATCAGCGCTATACATCGGCGGACACGAACGGCCCATTTCGAAGGTGCGTGGCGTTCGATCACGACGTGGCTTTACTGGCTGCATTAGGAACATCGTCATCAGGGAAACGCCAGTACAAATACCCCTGACTGCCGCCGGCCGTAATACCCATGTTGGTGTCTGCCCAACTGATTAACATTTGTCTTCAATCTTTAAACCTCAATGTATTATTTTATACTAAATCATATTATATTTTACCATTTAGATTTTAAAAACTCTGCATTGTGTGACAAATTGTGGTAATATCTATTTATCTAAATATTAAACAGTATAACATATCCAATCTGAATCTTCAACTGTATGAAATTGTATTTTTCTTAAACTGTATTAAAATTATTTATCCTTACAATCCATTCAGTGTTTTATTTACTACTAGCTTTCGCACGCGACTCCGTCCGCGTGGAATTAAAAAAAACAAAAGTGAGTAGCCTATGTGCTCCTCTAGACTATCCTCTACATCTGTACCAAATTTCATCAAAATCCGTTCAGTCGTTCAGTCTACAAACTCTAACAAACATCCATCCATCTAAACTTTCGCATTATAATATTCCAAACTAAGTACTCGGTCTTCCTGCTGGGAGGATACCCCATGGTTCTGCTTAACAGTGGTCTACGTTTCAAAAGCCCTATCTCATCACATATTGGGTTCGTCTGTTAAAATAAAAATAAGTTTTAAAGTAGAAGTGGCGTATAAAATAAGATTTAAATTAATTTTTGCCATCTTCATCATCATCAACATCTGGTATGATTGCAAAATGCAAATATAACAAATAAAAAACATTCATACACGATTATACGCTTACTACAATAAATAAGTAACAATAACAATGTACTTATTTCTATAAAAGAAAAAAATTCCAAGCGCCAGTTTCTTCTTATCTTCATGAACTTATAATGTCTGCTTGTGCAATTTAAATTTGCAATCTGTTTGAAATAGGAACTGCAAATAACATTAAGAACGCGATCAAAGTGTTATGAGACTATCTGCCAAGTAACGACCGCCTACATTCTAATAATCCAATCAGGTGCAAGTTATTAGTTCGCACTTCACTGGGTCACAGGTATGACGCTTATTTACATCCTACACATCTCATGCGTGTCAACGTAAGGTTCGTTATCATCAAAAAGACTCCGCCGTTAAGAGGTAATTATAGAAATCATACATTGTTATTGTCTTCAATAAGTAATCTCAGTGTTTACAAGAAAACTGTTTTTAATTAAAGCTGTTAAATGATTTAGTTTGAAGACTCAGTGCAACTGCGCGGTAAAATATAACCTACCTTAAGTAATTTGATGCGTAGAATTATGGATTAAAGAAATTAAGACATAAGTAATCCTTTCGTATATGATGTTTATTAATATTCCATGCTTCATTAGATTTTAGGGTTTTTAATAAATTAAGTATAGCTTATTTTTCAAAAAAAAAAAAATCTTTCTTGACTACTAGGAGTAGGATTTAGAGCTTGTAAATAATTCCTTTGAAATGAAACCGAATAAATACAATAACTTTAATAAGATTCAAGTTAAATTATAATTTTATTGTAAAAGCTAGTAACGTATGAAGAAACACTTGCAACAAAATTTCATGTCTTACTTATAGTTTTATAAACAAGCTCAGATCACCTTACAGAAGTTTATCAGATACTCGTAGGTATGCAAAACAAACGATGCGCAAATCTTTACGCTGATTCAGCTCTCCAGTAGACGTGCAGCTTACTGATGCGCTTTTGGTAATGTTAGAACTACTTATCATTGTAGGTCTTGTTTTCTTCTTTTTCGCTTTATTAAATTTAATAATGGTAAGTATGATTAATGAAATTTACTACAATCAATAAATACATTTAGAATTTTGTATCGTCTCTCGAATGTAATGAGCACTTCAAACGTATAATTTAAATGTTTGTTATTCAACTGACCCCGCACACTTATACTGAAATGGATGTACATACACACCTACAAAAACATTATGCTAAGTCGGGCAAAAACTTATTAAACTGTTTGTTCCTTACAGGACTGACTCATACACATCTGAATAACTCATAGCCTATGTGTTATTCAAGACTATCCTATACACTAATGTAAAATTTAATCTAGATTCGTTCAATAGTTTAGACTACAAACTAACAAACATCCATCCATCTATTCGCATTTATAATATTAGGTCGCGATTCTATTCCGTACACGTGCAGAATTCTTTATTAACAAAGCAATACCCAAAAGCAGTGTCTCATACAAGTAACGAATATTTACTTAGATATGATATGTTTAAAGGTTTTGTGAAAGATTCTGGTGTGATAACAAGGTTAAATTAGATACAAGTAAAAGATAACAGAATATGATGTTTATAATTATTTAAATGTATAAATTATTTCAAAAACTTTTTACTACCTAGTCATTTAGAAATAAATAATCTGATGACGCAAAGGTAAAAACATCATTGGTGGCTAAAAGTTAGAAAAATAACGGACGAAAAAGTACAAAAATATATAACTTCATCTCCTTATTGGTAACATGTTTTTGTTCAAGTGTTTGAGAGTAATAGTTGCAATTGCTTTAAAGAGATAGAGAGTCAGTTGGGTGCTTATAAATTTAAAATTTAATTTAAATTCATAGATTACTTTACATATTACTAATGTCATAAATGCGAAAGTTTAGATGGATGGACAGATCTTTGTTAGAGTTTATAGCCTAAACGGCTCATATGGATCTCGATGAAATTTGGCATAGATATAGAGGATAGTCTGGAAGAACCCATAGGCTACTCACTTTGTTTTTTTTATTTCCTGACGGATGGAGTCGCGGGCGAAAGCTAGTATAATAATAAATTTAATGATCATGCTTTGAATAATCAATATCTATACATATAATAAAATTGGAGTGTCTGTAATATCAAAAGAAAAAATCCAAATTTCAGGAAGATGACGTATTTGCGTTGCTGATAACAAAAATCATATTTAATTTTTTTTTGTCTGTCTGTCTGTCTGCAAGCCGCGTTTGTTCCGGGTAATCTCCGAAACGGCTGGGCCGTTTTGGACCGGACGTTCACTGGAGGGTAGCTGACATAGACGGGCATATGTCTACTACGTCTACGGGCTACTGTCTTTATAAAACTCCGTACCATGTTTGTGATGATGCTAGGTTCGAGCCAGCTGCTGCAGGTTAGCTCCGCTGCAGTATTCCTAAGTATAGCTTGCACGCCCTCCTCGTCTGGGCGATCCAATCGCGCGGTTCATGCTGATCAAGAATGGAGTGACCAAACACCGTCTGATCATGCGGAGTACAACGATGCATTGA
>JAOCNA010000025.1:4673178-4693030 GCA_026546675.1 Papilio helenus | reverse complement strand
AAGCAAGCTCGGCGAATGTACGAGAAACAATTGATCCGCGCTAATGAGCTCTACATGGAGGTGTGCTCCGTCCGCCTCCATCTGGAGCAACGGGAGAAGGATGTTGCTGAGTGAGTGCTCCGTCTATTACAATCCAATAAGTTAGACCATTATACAAGCTGACAATTAAAGTACACTAAAAATCTCATATTTTCATAGGTTTTAAAATATTTTTTTTGTCAAACAGGCGCGAGAAAGCTTTGAAGAACTGCCATTGCAAAACACGCAAGTTTAAGCAGTACAATCGCCAGACGTCCACGTCATCTGATGGAGTGAAGGTTCCATCACCTTGCAATCAGCCCAACAATGAGAATCTGCGCCGTCGCAAGAAGAAGCAGCCGGAGGAGAACCCTCACGCCCAGGTGCTGGTGAGCCTCGTTAACTCGGAGACTGTCTCCACTGCTATCATTGATGACGACATCAACTGCGAGTGTGTTAATGTCATCGACAACAACAACATGGAAACAATGATGCAGATGAAGGACTCCTTCATTGAGGCCAATGGCAATGACATCAAAGACATTGTCTGCAACATTCATTTCAATAAACTCTCTGTACTGTAATTATTCACTTTCAAAGTCTTAATATTCCAAACAGGTCTATGTGACATCGCACTTCTCAATTTTGCATGTCTTAATAATTAACTTATATGTAAAACAGTATTAGTGTAGATGCATTTTCATAGTAAATCACTCAACAGCATTTGATATGTTGGTATTCCATTTCGAATATTTTAAGGTATTTTTGTGGATTTATATTTATTTTTTTAGCGGGTGGTTTCACTGGCCTAAAACTATACCTAATTAATTCAGTATTATTTGTTGATATTATTTTTTTTACTTGATAAGCTTTTATACTTTGATTTTGTTGGTTTTATTAAGGTTAATATGAGAAGGAAGTATGATATATAAAATGTATTTAATTAAAAAATGAGTGACATCTTCATATGACATTTTTTTGTAATTTTTGGGATCAATTTTATATTGCTATTCAAAGACATAAAGGCATTACTGCCTTGTTCATTTGGTCAATTTGTTATGTAAACTAGAGTTTTTCTAAATTGATATGAAGAAAAAAAAATACTGATGGATATCAAAGCAAAAATTGTTACACTAGGGATTAATGTAAAATTAAATTTTTGGTTAGTAAACTGGAGACATGGTATAGAGTACTTTGTTGTAACAATTTTTGTTTTGATTATTGAATGTGAGGATTTGTAAGGTACTATTTCCAGTTTACAGATGACCGTAAAATATTTTTAGTACTAAGTTTTTTCTTAATTTTTTACATAATGTTTTATACAATTTATTTTTTAGTTTTTTTACATTAAATTATGTCATTCCTAACTATTCTGTCTGATTAAAATTGAATATTAAATAGTTCATATATGGATAATATATAGGTGTGTTTTAAATGTTAGTAACATATGAAAATATTCACTCTTGATGTTTACTGATAAGAAAAAAAAACAGCATTTTTCTGTCTTAATATCTGACTACTGTTATCTTCCCAAAGATATGCTTAAAACTATTTTCTTTAGCTTATATGATGTACTGGCAGCATAGTTAGTAGCGGCAATGATGATACTACGGTTTATGTTTATTTATAACTTTCTTGGGTGTTACCCGTTGGACCGATGGACCATAGGGCCATTGTTCGTTAGGCCAATCGGCCCAACGGGAAACCCGTTTATTATAAGTAGACTAAAAATAATAGACTGTATCTAGTCTGAACTTTTGATGAATCTTTACTGTTTATGATATTCTTCGTAGAAATTAAATGTATTTAAATGGACTATTTTTCTTAATGTTAAATTAGATGAAATAAAATTAACACAGCATTGATGATATTCTATTATGTATAACATTTAGTGTAGTTTTAGTTTAGTAGAAATGATATATGTATTTAAGACTTACATAAGTCTTATAGAAGAGACCCTTAGGTTACTCATAACGGTTGCATTTATCAATTAAAGAAACGATTATGCTGTAGTAAAAATAACTCAATGGCTTTAGAGGCTTTTTCTATGATTATATTAAAATAACGTACATTCCAAAACCTCTACAATTTCCAAGCGCAGTGTTTAAGTGTCTATGCTCAATTTTTTTCTCTCGTCACTTAAATATAATTATCTAGCCTACCTACATTTTGTCTAGTCATAAATTAGTCTAATTTAAATATTTCGTCTAGTTTTAGAACGTGTAGATTCAATTTATGAAATAAAGAACTCATACTGGAAGATTTGTTGTTTTATTTATTAAAATATCTCATTTCACCGAACATTTTAGGGACCCTGACTTACACTATCAAATTAACGATCAAACAATCAAATCTTGATTTCACGGCATATGATAAAAAGTAAACATTTTTGGTAAGACCTAGAACATCGTTACTATTTCGTCAAACGAACAAACACATTCAGTACACGTTCATTCTGTTTGATAATCAAAATAATGTTTAATAGAATGGTTATCGTAGATTGACAAACAAAACTGGACAATCTTACTTCTTACAAATATAAAAACTAAAGTTTAGATGGATGTATGTTAGAGTTAGAGCCTAAACGGCTGAACGGATCTCGATGAAATTTGCCATAGATGTAGATAGTCTGGAAGAACACAAAGGGTACTTTTGAATTTAAAAAAAAATCCCGGAAATGTAAGGTTCCCGAGGGCTACGGTGTTCTTCACAGTTTTTTTAAAGACAAAAACGCGCATTTACACATATTGTAACTGCAACTTTTTCTACAGTTGAATTAGATTTTTATACATGTAATGTGATATGATTAACATAAAATATTTTTTTATCGCTTCATTAACGAGACGAACAGATCAGCTGTTTAAGCAAGAGGTGAGTGATGATATTAGCGAAATATTTGCATCGTTTGAAATTCGGGCTGCGCATGCTACATTTTTTAGTATTATTTATAGAAAGTCTGCGGGCGGGAGTCGGCGCGCGCACTCGGTGTGGCGCGCGCGGGCCGAGAGCACTGGAGCCCCCATGGAGCCCCCCGCGTTCCCCGCCGGCGCCGGCAGCCTCCAGATCGTGAGGGCTGCGCCCGGTAGTGACGCCGACCTTGTACTCCCTCCGCCTTACGGCACACCACCTTTCCACTACGTATGGTATGTTCTATTTCTAGACAGAATTTCCCTAAATCGTAAATTTGACTTACATATACAGCGAGTTTCATTTTATATGTATTTGAGTTTGGTTATGGCCAATTTTTTGAATCGTCACAGCTGACTAAAATCATACCGGGCTAGATTGATCCTGAACGATTTTGAGATGTATGACTAAGCTCATTAAGTGCACTGTGATTGACGTAGACGCTGGAAAGATCGCGTCGCGCCGGTAAGCGTTGTTTATTTTTCACACGTCGAAGCGTATAAATACAGACCAGGAAGCAGGTCATCGCAGATATTCGATACTCAGTCCCTCATAGCTCATACAGTGTTGTTATACTGCATGTTTCTAGTGAAAAATGTACATAAGCGATAATTTTGAGAAAAAATGATGAACCATAACCGGGAAATATCTTCCCAGGGCAATAATTTGCTTTAATACAACCGTTTGAATAAAAATTGAGTATTGTGGAATGCTTTTTAAACAATAGGCAGGGTAACAAGTGGGGTACCTAGTTTTTATTGCATTTAATTAACTTTTACGCAAATATGCACGTGGCGTATGTGTACCTTGTCTATTATTTTGTCAATAAATCTATAATTTATTGACAAAATAAAATATGTATCAAATGATGGAATTTAAAAGACATGTTTTTAAACAAAAAGCTCGATTAGTGACGACGGAACGTGAAACAGGCATTCTCTGTCAATGTTTCACGTGTACCTGCACTTCTTCTATCTTGTTCTGAAAAGTTAATCATTTTTAATAGACGATTAAGTCAATCATTTGTTTTTTAATGATAAAACCATCATCTCAGCCGTTCATCGAATATATCATTATCTTCCTTCTTTATTTAATTATAGCAGCAAAATACTTTAATTTCATAGATCTTTAAGGTTGTGCAAGTACCTACCTACTTGGCATTTGTTTAATCCCTTAAATATATGTCTTAATTTTAATTCTAGTGCATTAATATTTGCTACAATATCTAATACACTAGAAAAACGAGAAAATAGTATAATTTATTCATAGGTACCTGAATTAGGTACTTCTTACCAAAAATAAATTTGAGGTTATCAGGAACTTTGCGCGTAGCAGTTTGCCATCTGGTGGCATAGTGGTAAACTAAAAACTAATGGTAAAATTATTGATCATCAAAATTTAATCACGCCATCTATCAATGGGTTTGTAAAACTTTTAGTATTAGATCGATTTTATGTTTTCTACATATTAATCTACTCATAATAAAATGAGCTTGTTTTGTTATAAGATAAATCAAAGGATTATTATTTTTAAATTAAATTGTATAAACAAATGAGCGATAGGTGTCAGAATATTATTCACATCTTCTTGAATCAGTCTTTATAAGTTTTCTGATTTTAAAACATTTAAAAAACTTAGTAGTCATCCAGTTTAATACTCGGTAAACAAAAATATTATCATCTTTAAATTTCTATTACATGTCGTTCAAATTTTGGTTTGTTGTAAAGTCACGGTATCTTCGATTTTTCTAGCCTAGATTACATCTTCGTTACTACGTATAAACGAATCTTAGTTTAAAACAAGGAATCCATCTTACATCTCATAATGTGGCGTCACGCGATAAACAAATAGCGGCGCTGGCGTCGCATCTACAGAAATATCCAGCGGCCGGCGGCGCGCGGCGCGCACAGTCCGCGTCCGCGCTTTGCCGTCGCGAACTCGATTCGAAGCGAGATGCGCTCCCGCCATGGGCAGCAATTGTTGTAAAGGCGACGCAGCTGGGAGACCGATCAAGTCGAGCTCCTCCATCTACAGCAGGTATTTGTGGCTGGCCATCGTCCTCGGCCAAGAGTTGCGCGGTGTGCCCTGGGTGCTGCGCGCGCTTACACCCTGGCCGTACGTAGTGTATCATCAGTGCTCGCTGCTCGGCTGCACTGCAGCACTACCGCCCTCTGTCACCCTCTATATTAACGGTTGCCAAATATTATTCATTATAATGTCCTCAACACTCGTAAATTGTAATAAAAAAAATCATTTCATGTCATCGAAAATAACACAGGCCGTTGTTTTTCTTGTAGTCCTTTCGCATTGATGTCGTGTTAATTGTTCTTGTTGCTTTATTGTTATTTATGTTTAAAAGCACGGCAAATTGAGTTCGTTTCGTTCGTTTCGTTTAAAACTTTTTGAAATCATTTTTGAAACATAGATAAACCAAACAGTCACCATGGAATAATATAAAATAGTTTTTTTTATATATTATGTCCTAATAAAATGCATCAATAATATTTTAGCTGTAGAATTTTTCCGATAAAAAGGTAAAAATTTTAAATTAAGTACTGTTGCGATCTACTGCAACGCCTGCGGGGAAGACGCTTGGGCCCTTTCAGCCGTCGTCCGTCTCCCGCGCACCCGCTCACCGCGCCCGGACAGTTGCGCTCCGACCCGCCACACGGCAACACATTACATTTGACCTTGTAACTTGTACCTATTTACCATTATAACATTCAACCGCAAGCCTACTATTTATTCATCAACCAAATCAGCCAGAATATACAGTCCACGCCTATACAATACGCATTTATAGTGAACCATTTTTTCTGTGGCAATGCGAACTTACTTTACAATAATGATTCCATCAACTATTCTGTTATTGTTCCTTCATTGGGAATTGGTAATTTTGTTTATTTACGGACTAAATGTAGCAATTTTTTATTTTAACCGTTCCGAACGAAATAAATGTTTTGATCATAAATAGTTTTGCTAAGAATCATTATTTTATTGATACACTAGCTGTTGCTTGCGACTTCGCCCTCGTGAAATTAGAAAATAATTAAAAAACGTAGCCTATGTTAATCGTTGATAACGTAGCTTTTAGTGGTGAAAGAATTTTTGAAATCGGCCCAGTAGTTTTTGAGTTATTTCAATATATACAAAAATCCAAAAAAGCAAATCTTTCCTCTTTATAATATTAGTTTAGATATGTACGTTTTTAAATTCACCGGCAGCTCATTGTTTATTTTTACTTCCTTCGATACTGTAACAATCGATTTTTGTCACCCAATTCCCTCTCTCTTAGTTAGCAAATTAATTACTTTTTGTTAATTAGCAAAATCTATTTTTAATCGGCTACTGTGACGTTAAAACATTCAAGAAAGAGCTAACTTGTAACACTATCGAGTTGTGAAATTCGTTCGATTTTTAAAATCCGGGTTTCGTACCGTTATAGGGGTCCCTAATCCCTTTCGAACTGAGATCAGTTTATTCTTTTAATGGAAAATAAACAGCAATTAGCAAATACAGTAAAAGATCCTTACACACGACTTTACGACCCAATAACCGGAAGTATCGAAATTATAAAACACAATTCAGAAATCCGTTTTCTGTACATACTTGAATTAAGATGTTGATATTTTATGCGACTTTATGAAAGGAAGGCGTAGTCGTGCGCAACTTTTAGGTCAAACTTCGACCGCCAGATGGAACTAATTTCTTGAGTGATTGAGGAAAAGAACTTTATTTAAAGTTATTAACCGACTTCATTTATATATTGTTTAGAATGCCGAACCATTCCTGGATTTAATTTAACTAATTATGCATTAATAATAAGGAGAAGAATAGATAGACGTCAAATGTGTATATAGCGTCTATCTATTTTTCTTATTATTATTTCTTATACTTCAGACAACTTTAAAATCAGCTCGTAAACGAATACGCGACATTATGTTTAAATTATACTTAATAAAACCGATTAATCATACAGTTATTCATACACACGAAGTAAATAAATATTGCTTTCTTGACGTTGAAGACTTACAGAAGCAATTAAAGACATTTTGGAAATCTCTGGATATTAGGCTAGGTCAAAGATGTTTCTAGACATTTCAAGAATAATTTTATACTGGTTTTATTAACACATTATTATGGATTTCTCGACAAAACAACATTTGTCTACTTAGTTTCAGGCATTTGATAACGCAGCTGGCTCGTACACGACGTCCTACATGTAGAGAGCAATGTGTCAAAATACGTTGCTATTAATATGCTTCTCAGTAAACATCTTGATTGTTTAAAAATAGGTTAGCGGATTAAAGCTGGCTAACTATTTGTAGGTAAAAAGCCACTGCGTGTCCTAGTGTCAAGAATTGTGACGGATATGCCTAGTCTTCTTAGATACTCTCATCGTCCTTGGCCTAGATAACGTTGGACCATTCGTAGATAATCTTACTAAAAAAAATGCTTAAATCGTAATTTAAAAAAGTGTAGATCGATTAGAGTTTGTAGCCTAAACTGCTGAACGGATCTAGATAAAATTTGGCATAGATGTAGAGGATAGTCTGGAAGAACACGTAGGCTGTTTACTTTTGTTTTTTTTAATTCCACGCGGACCGAATCGCGGGCAAAAGCTAATTAAAATATTAATAATAAGTTCATGCTTTAAACATTCGTTTGTTCGTCGTCAAATAAAGTAATTTAATATACAGGATTTTATTTATTTCCAGTAAACTGTATGCCCTATTTGTAAATGAACATGTGGTACTGTTTACGACTTATCCATAAAATTAAACTGTCCACTGGTTGTTTAAAATTAGTTTAAAGTCCAAATGGCCAGTTAACTTCCATGTACAATATATAAAACAAAAAGAAAGCATGAAAATACGTCGTAAACTGAAATGGGAGCGTAACAACATCCCGAGGCACGATGCAAGGAAAACAACGTCGTTGTACGAAAGAAATTCTCGTGTTCGAAAGTCATAAAGTTTCGGGCTAAATAATTATGTTGTTTTAAGATCATTTATTTAAATATATTACATACAATAAACTGAAGACAATGACTTTAAAAAGGTTATTACCAAATTTTTGCAACAATTTAAAAAAAGATAATGCATTTCATAAAATAATTTTCTGAAATCTAAAATATTCATCAATTTCGTTTTTTTTATCACTACATTTATGTACCTTATTAGAATTAGAAAAACACGAGAAAATCTGCTATCGAATCTTTATTCGAGACAGGCGCGGACGCGTTAAATGGTTAAAAACTATTTATAGTCAAGCTCCGGTTATTTTTAGACTGATTGTAGATGGAGATCATTATTAAGACATGTCTATAACTATTTTTTATGTAAATCTGAATATGATTACTTATTTTATTATAAGTTTTATCTGAATATATAATAGATGAGTACATTTAGTAAGTAGTAAGTCTTGGATGCGAAAGGCGGAGGACCGCATTCAGTGGAAGAGACTGGGAATGGTTCCACGAGTGGGCAGATAAAGGCTGATGATGATGACAATGATGAAATCTTTCGACTTTAAATTATTCTCGGACTAAGCTCTAAAGTTAAGAAATTAGATTCGCATTTGGTAGAAGAAATGAATTGAATCGTATGTAACAAGGAGAACGTTAGTTATGAATGTGGAAGGGTACACCGGTAGAGGTAGACCTAGAAAGAGATGGTTGGATTGCGTGAAAGGTGACATGATCAAGGAGTGATGACTGAGATGACGTATGATAGAGTTATGTGGAGGACAAAAACCTGTTTGGATGATGATGATGAGAAGAAATATCAGTCCTTGCCTCAAAATTGGTGTAAATACCTTGTCGGTTCTCTAGATACGTTTTCCACGAAAAATGCAAAATATCAAACATTCCGTGTGAAACTGGTAATTCTATCATCTTTCATAATAATCAAAGGAGGTTTGTTTGCATAAATCGCAAGATGTTATGTCGAATTGTAAATATTCTTTATTTAGACTTCACCATTTTAGTAATAATTACGCTTTTCACAGAGTTTCTAAAACTCATTTTGCTGTAATTTTCCTTTTTTTTATATTCGTTAAGCTAGCGCTTGACCACGATCCCACCCGATTAAAGTGATGATCAATCCCTGCATCAAATGTGATCAATGGTTTCCTTTTTCTACCTTTTCTTTAGAAAGATATGAAAGTTTTTCAATACTTATAATATTTTGTTTCGATTGTTAGTTATAATAAGGCCATTGAATGTGACGTTTGTCTTTTCAAGGTCTATATATTATGGAGAAGCAGTTTATTGCTCGTATAGACTGGGTATCACGCGATGTAGCGATCATTACTGTTTTATAGACGAAGCGATATTTGAAAACGATCCATATCTTTAATACTAAACTAATACCAAGCTCGCTGCCCACGGCCGTAATGTTAAAGTAATAAATAATATGAATACCTCAGCGATAGAAACGATACTGATTTTGATGTAGAAACATCAGAACTGGCTATAACAAATCAATTGCTCTATTTATAGTGTTCCAAACATCCGATATTTATTGATCCACATGAAATAACTTAATTCATCAAATATCAGTTATAAGAATAGTATGTTTAGCGAATTTGTACAAAGTAATTAGGCTACGTATTTGGCCGCGGCATTGGCGTCTCGTAACTATATTATTTTTAGATGAGAACTCGTGTGGACGCAGACGCATTGTGAAAATATTGCAAACTTGGTGCGCAAGGTCACGGGTTCTCATTCAAGTTTCCGCTTTTTTTTTGATAGTATATTTTTTGTATAATAGTTATTACGCGCGTTATACCAGTCCGACCCACTGATGGCGATAATAACAGGACAGGTCGCGGTGGACTCGCATCTGAGGTCGCTTTTAAGTCCATATCCTTTCCTCCGTATAGATTCACAGACATTTAATTGGGACTATGCATCGTGAGCATCGATAGACTTGTAGAAGCCTTATATCGTAAAAAAATCGCTAAACATTTCAAAGTGTTTAAAATATGTTAGTCCTTCAGATACTTTAAATTCTCCGTTATGTCTATCAAATTTAAAATACTGCGCAATTTACCGCCCCCGCTTATTCTAGACCTTTCAGCTAAAGTAGGTTGCGCGCGCCGATGTCCGCGCCGATGATGGATATAACTTTACCGCGAGCTTTATTGATTACGAAGTACTCCCTAGGGAGTTTAGTTCCTAGGAATTATTTCGTATTATACTTAATTCCATGTACTATCGACTTCAACTACCAAAATGTCTCTAATAAACTACTGATATCCCAAACACAGGTCTAAAGGAATTACTTAAATGTAATTTAAGCCGTAATTTCGGATTCGTTGTGCGCATGTCTATAAAATCAATTAGTCCAGGTCATCTAGGATAGGTACGGTAACGTAGGAACTTGCGTCATAGAAATATTGATCGCTTTATACCTGATGCGCGGTAATGGAATAGCAGAGCACTCGAACATGACTTAAATATTTTATTACAATAAATGTTAAAATGTTAATATTTTAAATTCATTCTTTATAACTCTTAAGTAATGCGATTGTTAATTTGGCTGGTTTTATTTAAGACTCAGTCAGTTTTACGCATTTCTTTGTTCAATGAATCCTTGATGAATGCTTTAACAATACGAACTTTTTGAAAAAAATTATTTACAGTTTTTTTTTCAATTTCCTGATACCTACTTATAAACTTAAGATATAGTTGTCTCACGATTAAGTTAAGTTTCCAGTTCTTTATTTATATTTATTTTTAAATCATTAAGAAATTTGTCGGTGGGTGTTTTCAATATCTTCAAATCCGTTGAGTAGAAAACTACTTATAGACCCGTTTCGTTTCTGGTTAGTATTTGATTCCATTGTTACACGTGCGTGCGCCCGGGCCAGAAATAAATAAACCAGGCCTGACAACTGACATACAAACGGATGTTGTTCTGATTATGCACTTTGATGAATTTCTTTTACAGTTATTTTTAACTTTTTTTTTGATGAACGAAAATGAAAGAAACCTATCCAATGTTTGTAACCAAGTCAAAAGGAGGGTACGTGTATGTTGTTATTTTTATGTTTATGTATGAAATTGTATGCTTATCCTTCTGTAGCTTAAACGGTTGAACAGATTTTGATGAGTAAGGTTCCATTCGATTCGTGTTTTTTTTTAAATGTCATACAGTGAAGTTTGAATGAGAACTGCTTATTGTCATTCAAAATCTTATCGTTATAATAAAGCGTGTACAAGTTGATGTCTGCATGCCGGTCGGAACTACTACAGACATTATATTCTAATTATTTTATTATACTAGTTGTTTAAATTTTAAACATCTTTTAATATAAGTAGGAGTCACGTATTAGTTGGCATTGTTTATTGGAGTGGTTCCATTTGATCTTTGATCTTGAATCTTGTCACCAGTATTTCCATGTACCTATTTAAACAGGAATCAAGTGTAATAAATCCTAGTGATATTAGAATTTCTCATCCAAAACCTTCATTAATCTTAAGAATGTTTTTTTTCCATACTTTCTTTTACTAATTTTCATAACAATTTGATAAGATGTTCTGGGAGCGTTAAATGTTTGCATCTTAAAATAAACTAATGTAATGTATAAAATAACCATGTTATTTAGTGTAATTGAATTGGCGATATGTCTAAACGAAAACGCCAAACTCTTTCATTCATCAAAAGTCTTACATCACGCGTATTTAGAGTAACTATAAAAGTTTGCGTAATCTTCCGTTTAATCTGCCTAAGACAAGACGAAGATAGAAATATAGGCCAACCTTACTGGGTATGCTTATAAATACGTATTTAAAGAAAGAAAAACAGGATCTAACTACGCCTTTTAATTAATTTTGACCTCCATACTCAAATAGAGAACGAAATAGGATAGAAAATAAAAAAGAAAAGTGGTGGTAATGAGTTGGATAAAAAAAAATAAAAAAAATCGAACGATAATCTCAAAAATTAATCACCTATTACTTAATTTGCGCAGTTTAATAATAATGTTAAAAATTCAATTTAGTAATATTTGCGAAATTAAATTGAAGTTAGTTATATTATTAAATGATGTCTGAAATTAATGTGGACAAACAGTGGCACGCAACTTCTACATATTAATATTTTCTTCGTTCTAATTCTACGTACGTGGTACACAACTCACACGTGACGAGCATTTAATTTATACTGGAATTGTAATTCGTTGCCAAATGTATGGTATTGAATGAACGGAAAATATATACCTACATGTATGTATCGTATCATAATAAAAAATACACAATTATTTTATCTTCTCAATACAAACACTAAGATAATGAGAGTTTATGTGCTTAAAAATTTAACATAATATTTCATATTCCACCTACAGAAGTAAATAAGTATTCTAAGAAGAGAAATATATCATATTCTTGAAAAACACCAAGGTATCTTAGCTCGAGTTTATCTTTTTTAGCGTAAGCACATAACATACGTCTTATACTCTTATGTAATAGAAAATATGTAGCTAAAGTCATACCAGTCCTAACTCATTGTCTTTTATCTTAGAACAGGAATATGTTCTCATTGTAACATTACACCTATACCTGGTAAAGCCATTGTTTTCAAAGGATCGTCGCATCTATGTGCGGCGACCTCGTCTTGTTTCATATCATATCCCAGTCTTGAGATATTTATGTTATTGTTACAAATGTTTTAATGTGACACGTAATACTGTTATTAAAACATTGTAACATTTGTCTTGATATAAAATCTAATCTGAGTATAACTTTAGTGCAATGTTTTCTTCTGATAGCACCCGAAATTTCCTACTATCTACAACTGAAACACCTGTTACATCATGCCCTTTCTCAGATTTCTTTCGATATAAGTTTCTAAGAAAGAAAGTGTTTGTTGGTTTATTTATTTTTTGTTATTGTCCAGGAGCCGTGCGGGAGCGTCGTTGGACGATCGCTTCAGGGCGTCAGAGGACGCGGGCGGCGTTCGCTTGACGGTCTCTGCTGCTCGTACTGGCGACAGTGGCATTTATACGCTACAAGTAAGTTAAACCATTCTTAGTCTATGCAAACCCTATGCAAAATATTCAAACAAGTCAACATCGCGTTGGTTGTTTATAACGGCATTAATAAGTCTAGTGATTATGTTTGTATGTACATTATATGAATCGTAATAGTTAGATCTTTACAAATAAAGATTCGGGCATATCTTCCTTTCATTCTTGTTTATAACCACTAAATGATTTATCCACGGTATGTATTTCTTTACGTACCGTAGCAACTGTCTGCTATTTTCACGACGATTTCTGGGTATAGATGGTTCCCGAATTTGATAATTTCTGCTTGATGTTTGTAGTTTGTATTGTTTAAGAAGCCACAGGAGCATATGAGAAGAAGAACTTTATGAGTGTGGTGGGGTACACCGGTAGAGGTAGACATAGAAAGGGATGGGTGACTGCGTCAAAGGTGACATGATGACAAAGAGAGTGACGACAGAGATGATGGAAATTAGATTAACCTGGAAAATTATATCTGGTGCGCCGACCCTATGGGAGTAGGTTAAAGACAGGGAGATGTTTATTGTTTATATTGTTTGTGACGTAGGCCAGCAATGCTGCCGGTAAAGACACACGCCGCCTGCGACTGGAGGTGTCAGCAGAAGAGACACCGAGCGGCGACGACCCGCCGACCTTCCTCCGACGTCTACAAGACCTCACTGTCAAGGTCGGCACACGGACGCGTTTCCTCGTCGAAATCGTCAGCTCCACTGAATGCAAGGTACGAAGACGAAGTCGAAGTCTTATTATTTGCTTATGAGCTTTTAACCCTGTGTTGGATGACTAAGAAAAGTTAATTTAATTAAGGAATTAACAAACATTGGCGCGTGTGAAGATCTTCTATACATTAAAGTTCATACTAACTAATGTTAGTGATGATCTACTAAGTATACTGAAGGTATAATTTCTACATAAACATCTTAATCTTGAATTATTTCTTAATGTCGTGTGTTACGTAAAAGTCCGTGGTGTAGGCGCTAGAAATATCTAATGCGAGCTCAAAATAGAACTGCCTCTGACAAAATATTCCAATCAAACATAATAATTTTTACGACTACTGCGGGTATCGATTATTTAATTATTTATTTTCTCTTGATAATGTAAATGTTGCTTTTACTACAATTGCGCTTGTATCCGAGGTCTAAACCCTGCTGAATCTGTATTCAATAACATTCTGAGGCATCCTAGAATAGTAGTGGATATAGAGAAGAGTAGAGCCCTTTTAGCGGCTTACTTCCAGCCATGGATTTAGTTGCTAGTAAAAATATTAAGATGTTAATAGGTTAGTAGTCAAATTATGATTTAATGCTTAATGTCTTACCTGATATAGACGGATAAGTCAATACAATCGTATAATAAAGAACATTTATGAGAAAATCAGTTTACTGAATGTAGTGAGGACCTTGAATATCTTCGGAATGCGTACACCGCACCGTCAATGACATAATTTTTCTATTTTAAATTCACTCCAAGACGTATTTTTAATGTGTTTTGTATTCACTATATTTATAAAAATTGTTTTTATTGTAGATAAACATATGTGAGGGAACAATATTATTTTTTTACTGAAGACTTTTATTGTGAAATCATGTTAGGAGGTACCGAATAGTAACCAAAATAACTTGTGAATGAGTTACGAGTGTGTCACATATTGTCGCGTTTGTCGTCTAAGAGCTCCCGCTGGTTAGAGACTTTAAATTGCCTGATAGTTTAGTCGAGAAGATCGCACATTACACCAATTTGGTATCGACCGACTTAGGGATGACGATAAGTTTTATATAAGTGTTACGACAACTGGAAACCCTCCCTTACAGGTAACATGGTATCGGAACGAGAGGCGGCTGATGGAGGCGGAGCGCGTTTCGCTGGTGCGAGACGGTAACTTTTGGTGTGCAGACGTGGCCACGGTGAGCGTGGACGACGCAGGCCGCTGGACCTGTACGGCAGAAAACATCGGCGGGAGAGCCAGTTGCTCTGCGCACCTTAATGTACTTGGTTAGTGTTCAAATGAAGT
This sequence comes from Papilio helenus, assembly GCA_026546675.1. Taxonomy (NCBI): domain Eukaryota; kingdom Metazoa; phylum Arthropoda; class Insecta; order Lepidoptera; family Papilionidae; genus Papilio; species Papilio helenus. Next base: position 4,678,059 of record JAOCNA010000025.1, on the reverse strand, counting down.
GCAGATTTTCCAATACATACATCATCCGGCAATATTTATACCCGTTCGGTAAATCCACCTCCTCCCCCTCTTATCCCTCCTTCATCAAAAAGGGTGGAAAGAGCAAGAAGGTATGTTATTACGGAGGTGAACGAAGAACATTAAGAGCAGAGTTGCGGTTCCTAAAAGTGAAATAACATAAAAGATGGAAACAGAGATTAATCACGTAATAACGTTGCTGAAGGGACGCGTCCTTTGTCACCACAAAGGACGCGTTCTTTTTTATCTCAATATATTTTGACGATAAGCAAATACATATATCTGTGAATTTTCTATGTTCTTCCCATCGTACAATGAGAATGAACAACTTAATAACCAACTTGATCCTATTAACGTATTAAATAAACTGATTTCAGTACCAAAGGCGTACAAGCGGCCAGAGTTCGTGGAGGAACTCCGTGCAGTATTGACTGAACAAGGCACCGTGTCGTTGGAGTGCAAGGTCGTGGGGGTTCCCACGCCAATTCTGCGCTGGTTCAAGGTGAATCTTTACTCTTTAATTTTTCTTTACAATCTTATAATACTCTTTCTCGTTAAAGACCAACAATGCGAGGTGTTTTCTCTGGTTTTGTAGATTCTCTCTTCCAAGCTAATTGTGACACTCATTGCCATTACCGTTAAATTGCGATTTTCTCGAAGACAGTGAAGTGTTATTTAACTCTTACAGGACAGTCGCGAGATAAAGGCCGGTGATGTGTTCGCACTTACAGCTAATGCGGAAGATCCAACTTCGCTTGGCACATACACTTGCGAAGCTGTGAACTGCATGGGTCGCGCTTATTCATCCTCAAAGGTACACGTCATCGGCCGTGGATCAAGAGATGGGTCCCTTCGACCTGGTCAATCTGGGTAAGATGTTTTATAGCATCTTTTTCTGCTAAAACCCTTGTAAAAAAGTGTCCAGGTGGACCCACTGCGAGAAAGTGAACTCCCGGGTGTGCCCTTTCCCGTATGTCTTTAAGTCCCTCCAATACTTAAAGTTATATTCTGTTCAGCCTTTTAAGCAATTCCAAATTTGCATTCTATTTTAATGTTTCTTAAGCATAACATTATAATGTGGAGTTATTTTGGATGTTAATATTAAGTAATTCATCGTTTCCACAGGGGTATATCACCAGAGCCGCCTCTAATATTCACAAAAGAGCTGGAGGAACAGGCGGTGAAGATATGTGATCCTCTGACCTTGAGTTGCCACATCGTTGTTCCGCCCTGGCCCCGGAGTGTCGTTTGGTACAACAAGGAAGGAAAAATAGAACCAAACGAAAGGTATTCTACAGTCATGATTTTTTAAATCTTCTTTTTGGGTTAACGTCCATAAAGGACATGTCAATTGTACAAGATGAATTGACATGTCTTCATTTTGGCTTGTAGGCAAGATTCAAGTATACTACGATTTTGCAACTTTACGACAGGTACCACGTGACAGAGGACGGCGTGGGCGGCTACCTAGTAGAGGTGACCAGTGCGGAATGGCGGGACGAAGGGGAGTGGAAGTGCGTCGCGACAAGCTCGGGCGGCCGCCTCGGTATCACCACGTGCTATGTCACTATGGATGGTAATATACATTTTCAATTCGGGGCAAAAACAATATAGGCACAATACTTACAATAAAAATGTTTAATACTCATCGAGTAGATGCTAGTGATACTTTACGTTACGTTTATTTTATTCGTGACTTAATTTGTTAAACATTTCTATTACAGTGCCGAAATGTCGGGAACTAAAACATAATAGTGGTAAGAAACCCATATTGTACAAACATTATATTTGTAAAAACCACGACAGTTTAAAGTTATACAAGTACAGTTTGTCATTTTTTTTATTTAGAGTAAATTCTGTATAACGTCGCGACGTTATATGGAGGGGAAGTTACATAAAGTGATGTTATATGGAATTCACATTGTAATATACCTCATATCGACGTATGCGTCAATGAGCCGCTGCTGTGCGGTCTCGCTGAGCGCCGGCTGCACGAACTCCTTGGCATACGCTATGTAATCTCGCATCACGCCCGTATTCTATAAAAAAATACTGTATTTTAAGTAATATCAGTAATTTTAAAGGAAAATCATACTAATATTATAAATGCGAAAGTTTAGATGGATGTTTGTTAGGGTTTGTACCCTAAATGGCTGAACGGATTTCAATGAAATTTGATACAGATGTAGAGGATAGTCTGGAAGGACATATAAGCTACTCACTTTTGTTTTTTAATTCCACGTGGCCGGAGTCGCGGGCGAAAGCTATTAACTTATAAAAATGATGTTATGAGTATTGATGTAAAAAAGTGTTGACGAGCAAAAAAGCAGAATCAGAAGAGATGTACAACATTTAAAAGAGGCGCGTCGTCTCAAAGCGTAAAAAACTTTCAAACGATTGTCTTTAACATGATATACCGACAAATTCCCTGATAGTACACAGATGTGTATTTTCAATCTCACTTTTAGCCAAAAAACGATTAATCAAAGTATACTAACAATGTTATCTTCATCTTGTTGAGTATCGGCAGGATCTTTGTAGTAGAGTGAGACGAGATGCGCGGCCAGCCGGCGGTCGAACGCCTCGTCCTGAGGGTCCAGAACCAGGAAGATCAGGTCGAACCTAAATACACATATTTCATTTAAAAATATAAACGAACGGCCACATTAACTATACTTGGTAAATACTTTAAAATATAGACTCGACACTAAGGCAACTATGTAAAGATATCAAACGTTCCGTGGTGACAACTAGAAAAGTACAGTTAGCGACCGAACGCCTGAGCCGCTCCTTGCCAAGTCTTTTATAAAACTACCCCCCACTATTACTTCCGTTTCCTAATATTTTCCTAACAATATTGTTGTTTTAAATATAGATAAATAGTGTTGATTTAATGCACAGACTAACAAAATAAATTTTAAGAATACAGAATATATCTAAATAGTTAAATAGCTAACAATAAGACAAGGTAACTTTATTTACCTGGACATAAGTGTATGCGGTAATTGTACATTTTCTACGATAGTTTTGTTCTTATTCCACTGAGACTCTGCTGGATTGGCGGCTGCCAGTATGGAGGTGCGCGCATTCAACTGGCAGATGATACCTGCTTTGGCTATCGACAGTGTCTGCTGTTCCATTACCTATGTTATGTAAATTACATTATTATTGACGGTTTTTTTATATCATAGGCAAACGAGCAAGCGGCCACCTGAAACCGCCAAACCGGCGAAGACCGTTGCCCATAGACATTCGCAATAGCGAATGCGTTGCAAACCCTTAAGTGACGGAGGAGACGCACGTAAGAGGATGTTTCCCCTTCCTATGTGTCTCTTTGTGCGTTTGATGTAATTTATTTAGGTTTTTAATATTATTACCACTAACCTCGTGTAGTACACTGCGCGTTGAGTCGTTCATTTTATCAAACTCATCGATACAACAAATACCATTGTCTGCTAACACCAGCGCACCACTGTTAAAAAATTAAATCAGTTACAAAACCAAATTTAGTTATATTTCTCTATTACATAGCTTAAATTGGTTTACAATTTGTTAAATGCAAAATACAACCTCTTTGGCTGACAAGTAGTATGAATACAGCCAAAGAGGTTGCATACTGGCCACCAAGACTTAAGCATAGTTGGTCATTAAAAAGATTAGTAAAAAACAGTAGAAGATCGGAACAAGAAATGGAAAGACGTAATTAGAAAATGTGATCTGTACAGTTTTGTGTAGTTATGTAAATAAGTATTAAATAAAAGTGATTTTAGTGTAAATAATTTTTTGTATTTTTGGTTGCCGCGTTGTCGGTAATAAGTTAAACACCTTTAATGCTGGGTTTCTGAAGTTTCTATTTATTTTATTATACCTAGTGATTCATTAGTAATTTGACATGTGTTTCAACGGAATAAAACTCAAGTTACATAAAACTAACTAAAGTACGAAAAGGCATTTCATGAAGTTACCGAATCAAAAACACTAACGAATGTTTAAAAGTAGCTGAGAAACCGGCCATAAGACCATTATACGGTCTTAGTATAGTTTTTGTTTGGCAGATATTTTAGTTTACGACTGATGTTTCAATTCTTTAAATTGCACGACAAATTGACAGGAAAGTGATAAAATTTTCATCAAGATTGGATCGTTAAACGACCATATAGTAATGATGTCATACATTTTTTAATTTTACGACACTGTTTTCGTTTTTAACAACAGATATCCGAGTGTTTGTTCTATTTTAGATATTTTTTTCGGTCGTGAAATTAGGTTAACAAATTAGAACAGAGGCGAGTTAAAGGGATTCGAGTTGATTTAAGTTTTTTCACCCGACTGACAAAGGTAATATTTTTCCTTCGTATGTGTTTTCATGAACCGATTTTGACGAATGAGGTGTCTTTTTGGTTTTTTTATAAGTTTTTTTTTTCATTTCGAATCGTTTTTACTATGCTTATGAGTTGTTTTTGTTTTGTTTTTAAATTTATATTAGGTTATTTATATATTTTATTAGTAATGCATTGCATGAATTCCCTTTTAATAGTATCGTGTATTTTTTTTAAAAACTCACCTGTCAATGTGCACATCCTCCTGCAGTTGATATCCTGCATGACCTGCTTCATAAGACAGCCTAAATCCTTGGCGTCGCCGGACATCGACTGCTTCGACAGCCATTCCGTCTCCAACTCCATAGACAACTAGAAATCAGTCACAATGTGAATGTAGTTCTAATAGCTGTTGTTCGCGACTTCGCCCGCGTGAAATTAAAGAATATAGCCTATGTTACTCACAGGTAAATTACCTTTCTAACGGTGAAAGAATTTTTAAAATCGGCCCAGTAGTTTTTGAGTTATTTCAATACATACAAAA
>JAOCNA010000025.1:4661633-4673078 GCA_026546675.1 Papilio helenus | reverse complement strand
CAGAGGAACTAAAGAACAGATGCGTTGCCGGCGTTTTAGATAATTTGCTCATATCTCTTAAGTACCCTAAATCGTAACGGTTTGAAAATACTGTGATAATTAAAAATACGAACGATCCGTACCAATCATTAAGTCGCGAGCTGGGACGCATTTAATTTCAATGAGCATTGAGTCGTGCCTTAATGACTGCGATACGGTAATCGATAAAATTATTGCAAATGATTACATTGTAAGTTAAATGATATTTTATTGAATGATACTATAGAGGTTAAGTAAGCTGTTTTGTTTTGTGAGCTGGATTCAAATTAAATACGAAATAATCTCGTAGTATTCTTACAGAATGTACACACGTCACTTTTAGTAGTGTCTTATTACATATCCAATGAAATGTGTTATGTGATTTTACTCGCGTTAAGTAAATACTAATATCAGTAGTCAGTATTTGTACAACAAAAGCGACCACTAATCGATTTGTTTGTGCGTTTTTATAAAATACATATCTACAGGAACTATCTATAAGTATTGCATTTATATCTAACAACAACAAACATGAATAAAAATTGAATAATGCTCCCCGCCCCTTGTTGTTTCAACGTCTTTAATTATTTTTAAAACGGTCGAAAAGCTTACATAAATCATCACAACAGTTAGTCATTAGTATCGGCCGCGAATAAAATAATTAACATATTTTCATTAATTTTAATGTTCACTACAATGTACGGAGCACTTAATGTAAATATACGAATAACTATGTTAATCGTAGGTTAAATTGTTACATAACTTGTACTTACAATGCGTTTACATTGCCTTTTGTACAAAAACTTTGTCATACCTTTTATTCTTATTTAACAAGTGAAGTAACATGTTTGCACCGATGTTTCAATGTAGCAAACGGTTTTACTTTATTAAAGACTAGCTGTTGCTCGCGACTTTGCCCGCGTGAAATAAAAAAATATAGCCTATGTTACTCACAGATAAATTACCTTTCTATCGGTGAAAGAATTTTTAAAATCGGCCCAGTAGCTTTTGAGTTATTTCAATACATACAAAAATACAAATTTTCCTCGTTATAATATTAGTATGTAATATATAAAATTAGATTATCCACCCCAATATTGATACCATTTCAAAGGAGATTTTGATCATATAGTTAAATATTTAATTTTATTTAGCTTTACCTGTTCGACTCTGTTCCAAGAAATTCCTGAAGGTTTCTATTTGGTCCCTGGTCTTCGTGACTGGTGGGCTGCACACCGCTAGCCCCACCAGGAACAGAACATAACTTAGTTTCAACATTTTTTACTGTTTACCAAATGTGTTCTCATTTTGTATTTATATGCGCACGTAGTTTGATAAAATTACTTGATTAATTAGCTACAGATAATTATATTATTATGATAATAAGATTAAAATTATAATTCAAATCCATACTGTTAAGTGTTTTTACTCTATCCGTCTATCCATTCGGTTAAAAGTCGACATGACTTAGAAAAAATGAAAGCAATAAAAAGTTTGTAAAAGGAATTGTAACTGAGAATCATCTTATTTGAACTTATTACTTAAAATCTATGAATCCATAAAATCTAGGGATTAATGTCTTTGGTTTAAAAAAAAATTAATAACATAAGGTGTGTATCATACTAATTTAAGTTAGATTACTTACTACATGTATATACCAGTATCGCAATCAAATTGATTACCAATAATGTGATTAAACTATTGTTTAACTTTTATTAACTATTGTTGAAATATATAAATATATAAAACCTAACAAAAATGCATAATAAAAGTTTAACTACATTTTATATAAATAAAAACCAATTCGTTTCATGTTTACAATACACTTACGAGTCTAAGGCATCTTATAAACAACTTATACGCGAAAAGACAAATGAAATACGGCACTAAGTTACAGGTAGCAACATGGGCGTCGCCAAGAGGGGGGCAGATAGCCCTTGTCTTTTATCATCGACCTCCCCCCCCTCCGTATCGGCTGGCGACGCCAATAGCACCATACTATCGAAAGAAAACAACATGTCACTTCAAGTATTTTTTATTTTTGCGGCCATCATTTAATCATATAACATTAAGCATTGTATTCTTTGGCTTAATTGATAAAGCTTACTTTCACCTCCTCCTTTGTCTCTTCTTTGGCTGGGCATTTATAATATCTTCTCACTCTAAGCCAATCGTTTTCAGTCACGTATTCCTGCTGGCCCATAACTCCTTCGAAAGTCTGCAAATACAAATATTTATTTTAAAAAGAAAGAAAAACTAGTATTAAAGCCCACAGACCGCAGAGTAGGAGTATTTTCTACGTGTCTCGCAAAGAGTGAGCCTAATCCTCATCGGGACTTCTAATCTTACTAATATTATAAATGCGAAAGTTAAGATGGAAGGATGTTTGTTAGAGTTTGTAGCCTAAATGGCTGGTCGGATCTCGATAAAATTTGGTATAGATGTAGAGGATAGTCTGGAAGAACACATAGACTACTTGCTATTTTTTTTTATAATTCCATCCGGACGGAATCTAGGGAAAAAGCTAGTAACAATATACATTCCGCTTAAAGACTTTCTTCATTACATGTTCTGGTTACAACCAGGTAGTTTAATTTCGTCCGTGGACTGATATAAAGTTTTTAAAAACGCGTACTTGTAAAGCCTCAATTGTCGGTTTTCCATTGACGCTAAACCCGTATGGACCATAGTGCATGCAGCTCGTGTATTCGTAGGGCAAACCCATGTTGTCCACTAGCTCTTTGTCGAAGAGTGCAAAGTTGTGCTCTTGGTCTGAAAATTAGATTATAAGTTACGTATATACTAAACCTAAAGAGCTTATATTTAAAGAACGGTAGATGTTTCTACGGTCTGGAATCTCAGTGTTCGTCTCGAAATACCGTACTAGTTTAAAACAGCTCGTGTGTTATACGTTTTGGTTGGTCCTGAAGACCTGGCCAAGATATAAAACAATACACAGTGAAAAGGCACAAGTTTAAGTTACCTGGCATAATATTGTCCCACAAGATACGGACGTATTCATCTCGGTTGTGTGTGGACTGCATGTGGAAGAAGCCGATGACGTGCAGCCATTCGTGAACGATAGTGGTGTGTCTAAAGCAGCCTTCGCCGGGCGGGTCCAACGCCAGGTTCAGGATATGCTCGCCGCGAGCCTCCCAAAAGCCGACGCTAGCGTAGCAACCATCATCGAAATTCTGGAAAACATGTTAGCAAGTGTATTTATTATTCTATCGAAGAAAAATTAACAGGATACACCTACGATGTAACAACATGATTAGATAAATTATGAATCAATTTCTCTATAACTTCAATAGGTTTTTTGTTTATTCTCGTTGCTTACAATTAAAATAATAATACATGAGAATATATTCTAATTGCAGTCTCACCGTCAGTTTTACGTAGACGGTGTCATCGGGACGTTTCTCACGGAATTTAACGCAAGTATTTTCTTCAATGTTCTTAATCGCAACGAAAATGGCTTCTCTCTGTTCCTCACCTATATGACAAAAACTTCTAATTAATTCGAGACAAAGGCGTTTAGTTGTTTTAGAATATGCGGTATGAGGCCATTGTCTAAGTACAGTTTGGGTAAACCACACTTTGCACAGAAGACATTAGAGAACTTTTATATTTGCCACAAAAGAATTATCTCAATGTTTGTTTTAATTCGTTTTAATGAACTTACTATATTCGCTGTCTGCGAAATCATAGACAACAGTATTCTCAGGCCAATTGGCGTCGATCCATATGAAGGCATTCCTCGCCCCAGAGTACTGCTGCACTAGCGCCTCCACCTGCCAGTCATCCAATATGATATCTCCTTCGAACTTGCCGCTGTTCTCCCATGCGCTTGCCTTAGGGTTAGCGAACATGCGTTCCGATAGACGCACGCCATGCTCTGAAAATTTAAATGTGATTGCATTTGTATTGAATCATCAATGATTATTTGGCAAACGGACTGGAATTACACTATTAGTGATATTCCATGCCATCTAATTTAATAAGCTATGTCAAGTGTACTTAAAGGCATTGAACGACGTTTCGAGGAGTAACATTCGCATCGAGGAACTCGTCGCTCCCTGATTTCCCTGTAACACAACTTACTGAATGCATGAAAGCTCTCAGCGTAACAACGCATCCATGTTACGAGAGTACCAACCTTAACATCAACCCTTCTTGATTGTAATAAATCACAGCAATAAATCTATTTTATCGATTACAATGTACATCAAAAGATATACCTAGATATATAGATATCTATGTACATATAGATACCGCTAACCGGAAATGATAAAATTATTTTGTTTTATAACTTAATCTATATAAATAAAAGTGTATGTTTATATGTTTAGTTGTATCACTGATCTGTGTGTTTATTCTTTGAGAGCAGTTCCTTCTTAGATTTCCTTTTATGTACTGCTATATCAGGATGTACGAGTTTTATCTTAAAGGAATCAATAACCTATTGTAATCGTCATATTAATAAAATATTAGATTTTAAGGTGAGATCCAAAATAGATATTTACTATAAAAGTACCTATTAATTAATTCTAATTAGCTTCTTTCCAAACATAATGCGACGTTATCATTCATACTAATATTATAATTGCGAAAGTTTTGATGGATGGATGTTTGTTAGAGTTCGTAGCCTAAACTGCTGAACGTATCTCGATGAAATTTGGTATAGTTTTAGAGGATAGTCTGGAAGAACACATAGACAAATCACTTTCATTTTTTTTAATACCACGCGGACGGAGTCGCTGGCGGTTAACCATAAATAAATGAATGGTACGAAATACCTTACTAAAAACAACATTTAAAAAATCATTTAAACACATTCAATAATTTTATTTAGTAGAGAAATTAGTAACGGCAATAAATTTAATTTTATTATACCTGTGCGACTCTTCTCCAAGAAACTCCGGAAGGATTCTATTTGCTGTCTTGTCTTTGTCAACGGTGGACCGCAGGCAGCAAACCCTACCAATAAAAAGAACAAACTGGTCTTCAACATTTTGTCGTCTTGTTTCCAACGCGTTCTCATATTGTATTTATACACAATATGTGATATATCATTTTGATTAATATCTAAGATAAAGAATTAGTTAGAAGTAAAGATAATTAAGTTTAAAATTACATGTAATTGTTTAATGTTAACAACATTCGTTCTTCCTTCCGTCTGTTTTAACAGTAATAAATCTATATCTATATCTATAATCTTACTTCTTACTAATATTATAAATGTGAAAGTTTAGATGGATGGATGGATGGATGGATGTTTGTTAGTATTTGTAGCTTAAATGACTGAACGGATCTGGATGAAATTTGGTATAGATGTAGAACATAGTCTGGAAGAACACATAAGCTACTCACTTTTGTTTTCAATACCACGCGGACGGAGTCGCGGGCGAACGCTAATAATTGAATAATTTTCTAACAAAGTTTACTATTATACTAAGCAGTTGTTACTTTTATATACTAATATAATAACGTGTATCATCATCATCACGACGAACCTAATTTATTCATATTGGGTGAGCATCAGAATTATATGATCAAGCACTTTTAGCCTAGCGTTCATACATATAACGAAATTTTTCTTCTATATGTCTTCTAAATCACTTACAAAGTATTTCTCCAAATTTCAGTTGCCATTCCGCCTGAGCCATCTGTCTTATGGTACCGAGATGATCAGCCCGTGGATGATTCACCGCGTTGTCGCCTTGATAAAGAAGATAGGGGTGGATTCTTTCTTGATATACGAAATCTTGAATTTTTGGATCAAGCAGAATGGAAGTGTGTAGCTATCAATGACTTTGGCCATAGTGTTACCTCCTGCTTTTTAAAGTTGATTATTCCCCGTCATTATAAAAAACCACGATTCCTAGAAAATTTACAAGCGATTTTGTCCGATGAAGGAGCAGTCAATTTAGAATGTAAAGTAATTGGAGTCCCCCAACCTGTATTAAAATGGTACAAAGATGGAGAAGAATTAAAACCTGGCGATATTCATAGGATAATATCCGGTCAAGATGGTACTTGTTGCTTAGGTACTTATACTTGTGAAGCACAAAACTGTATGGGCATTGCTGCCAGCTCGGCTTCACTCCTCGGTTTTGATGATTCGACGAAAATTAAAAGCAAAAAGAAAACAGAAGAACAGACATTGCAGAGAAATTTATCCCTTAGTACTATTCACGAAGAACGAACCTCACAAATGTATGATACACCTGTGGGAGACATTACTTTGGATGATAAAGGAGAAATCTCCTTTTCTTTTGACGGAAAGGAGGTATCAGTTTCTTTGTATGAAACGCCAGATTTGACGGAGGAAGAGGCATTGCAAATTGTTGAAATGTATGCAGATCAATTATCAGAAAATGTCACAGAGCATAATATTGTTGAATTACCTCCCCTAAGATTTGTGAAAGAAACATCTAATTCTGGTAATTTACTAATGGAAGCGATAATAATTGACGTCTCACCTGAATATTTTGCTTCACCAGAAGAAGATCTCAGGACAGAAGCGGACATTGAAGACATTTCTATTGCCGATGAAAACTTACCTTCCCAACTTTCTTTGGATCAAGACCTTGAAGAAAAAATTGTACCCGCCTTGTCTGATGAAAAATACGAAGTTTCTCATCATTTAAATAGAAAAAAGTCTGATTCGCAAAAAAGCGCTGATGAGTATTTTAGTTTATCTCGCGAACATTCCTTATCTGAAGAAAAAAGAGATGACGATACCGAAGTGATATCCGAAAGTGATTTACTTAGTTTTGCAAGTGCCCATAGTTCTGGAAAACCAAAATCAAAAATTGAAAAAGTATCATCTAAAGATGTCAAAGACCCGTTAGAAGGTAAAAATGTCCCTAAGATAAAATCAGAAAGAAACGATAGTTGCGGTTCTAGAAGATCTAGTACAGAAAGCGAAAAATCATTAACTAAACGTAGGGAAAACGTGAGAGAAAAGCAGATAAGTCCTATGGAACAAGAAATGTCCAAAAATAAGTTAATAGAAAATGTTGTTGACTTAAGTAAGTCTCTAAATATTTTGGTTAAAGACATACAAAATCTTGAAAATGAAGTAATCTTAAAATCAGAATTTATGTCTTCTGTCGTTACAGCGTCAAAGAGTGTAGAAATTATAAATAGTGTACTATCTCCATTATCTGAAATAAGTAAGATAAATGACGAACTTAAAGTCTGTCTAACAGAAACTAATGAAGATAATAGTACGAACTTTTATAATGTTTCGCAATCTTTGAAATCTCTGCAACAGGCGCTAACTATCATTGAAAAATGTATTGAAGTAGAGAGCGAGAATAGAACTCTTGTAAAGAAAACGTGTGTGTTACTAATTGAAAAATTTAGCAATCAATTCCAAGAACTTATGATTCTTATGAAGTTAATAAGTACAAATGGCCATGGCGTAGTAGATAACAAAGTATTGTTAGACATTGATTCAATATCTAACGAAATTATTACTATCGTTAATTTGACGACAGGAACCATAAAGACAAATAATTTGCTAATTGAGGCTGACAAATTACAGGCCGAAGAATTATCTATTGAAGTAAAGCATTTAAGGGATACTCAAAAAGGCATACAAGAACTGAAAAAACCGCTTATTTCATTGCTCAATATTGTACAAAATGCAGAAGTGGAAACATTGAAAGAGGTTGCGAATATAAATTATAGTTCAGTCATACTTGCTGATATGTCAGCATCAATTCAGGATTTGCAATTTGCGTTAGAACAGATTGAGTTATTGTCAGTAAAAGAAAACTCCCTACCGTTGAACAATTACAACACAGAAATTATAAATTCTGTTCTGAATCCCGTGCTTGAATTAAGAAATTCGTTTGAGCATCTTTCCGCAGAAAGTAAAGATATTCAAGATAAAACTATGTTAAACCAAAAATTAACATGTGTTAAAAGTAATATAAAAGAGATATTTTCACATTTAAATAATATTGAAAAGAATGTAGGGGCTTTTGATATTTTACAAAACGAAAATAAACTAGAGACACTCCAAAAAATGGCTCATACTTTAATACTATTAGAGAGCAATTTAACAATTTTAGACCACGTGCCTTCGGTAAGAGAAAATTTGCGTCTAGTACATAAGAAACTAACGAAAATTTTAGAAAACGTGATTGAAAGTAATGAAGCAAAGAAGTATCATGATTTTGTAGAAATTTGTGAAGTTGTAAAAAGAATAAACAATTGTATTGAAAATGTTGACGCTCTTGCAAATCCCAATTTGCCCAGCATTAGCAATGCACTTAACGTTATGAAAGATTGCCTAGTCAGAAACGTTTTCGATACAGATTTAAATAAATCTGTAATTGCCAACATATCTGAACTACAAATTTGTATTCAAGAAATCATAAATCAAAAACAACATGAAACTCTTGACTATGAGTTTGAATATCTACAACAGACATCAGAACGTGCAATCGATACAAGTAAAGCAAAAACTGTAATGGAGCACATTGATCGAACTCTAGCAACTATTGCTATAGTTACATCTTATCAATCAGTGGAAGAGAAAAATACATTTGTCTTACAGCCGTTGGAAAACGTAATTCCCATTTTAGAAGAACTTAAGAATGTTGTAGCTTCCTTAAGCTTAAGCGGGATAGATCGCGAAGAACATGTGTCTGATATTACAGAGGCATCATCTCAATCAGTAGAACTTTTAGCTAAACCCATCTTTGAGGTGAATCAACATGTGTCAATTCTTAATGAAATCTTAATGGAAGACCCCGAAAGCATAAAAAGAAACCATCAACCAGTTTCAGTGTTTGCTCAAGCTTTAAACGAATTGTGTGAGACTTTAGAAATCGTGCAACATGATATTATTTCACAACTTGGAGAACATCATCATAGTACGTTTTCCTTTACTTTTGCTGACACTCTCCAAAGTCTACACAATGCCATCTTGATAGTAAGTAATAATATAGAGTTAGAAGTTCGAGATGAAATATCAACTTTGGAAGATATATCAGGTTTAAAGACTACAGCAGATACAATACAATCTGATTACTTGGAAATCCCAATTATTGAACATAAGGAAATACAAGAATTTTTAGAACCAAGTACAGGATTAACCCAAAAGTCTTCCCTGTTCCACATTTTGCATGTGTTAAATAAACATATGACAATACTCCAAAATCCCCAGATTGAGGGCATTTTAGAAAAAATATCTATGAGCAAAATCCCTGCTAGCTTACCAGCTGCTACAGAATGGTCTACCTTACAATTAAGAATTCAAGAAATTTTACATCCAATGATTCAAAGTTCAGAAAATGTTACTATTGGAGCATCTATTACTGATATAAATTTACTATCCGAATTGATGCTTGCATTACAACAGAGATTATCTCATATTACTACTGAAAACATTCCAATTATAGAAGGTATTGTAGATATTTCATCGGACTTAATACATTCCGTTATCCTATCCGTTGCAGAACTCAAAGAGCACCTTGATAAGTGCATTAAAGTAATATTTCCAGCATTGGAAGTTGTCAATAGAACTGGTAACGTATCAAATAAAATTGGCACTTTAAAAGAAACGTGTGAATTTTTGCGTGATTTAATAGCTGATGACAGCGAATCAAATACGACTTTTAAGGATAAATTAATGCCCTTAAACTTTTCAACAAAAAAATTATTGGACTCACTTGATGTTTCCAAGAAGATTGACATAAAAAAAATAAAACACCTTACTGAAGAACTTCACAAAGAAAGTTTATATGTCGAAGAAGAAATTTTATCTCTTGCACCATTGCCCATAAAACAAATGGAAGAAGAAGAAGCCCATTTGCTAAAAGCTTTGGATAATATCGAATCATCTATTTCGATTTTAGATCAATATGAATGTGTAAGTTTATCTGACAGTTTCAATATACATTATTGTTCTCCACAACAAGTCAAGGAAATAGAACCACAGCTTCTGTGCCAATTAGATGATATTTTGATTGCTACTTTTAATGCAATTCACGACTGTAAAAATGATTTTGAACTTCAAGACGATATTAAAAGTTTTATAGCTATGTGTGAACATAAATGTATTATCCTACGTTCTTTAATAAAACATAAATTAACATATAAACGTATCATTAGATTGTATCAAGAATATATTAATATACATAATTTAGTTAATTTATTTAAAGATAATATATCATTATTGAATGTGCCCGGCGACGTAGAACAGTTTTTGATAGATTTTCTTAAAAACACAAATAACTTCTTAGATAAATTACGGATAAGTACTATAAATATATTAGAGAACAACATGGAATTAATATTTACTACTCCGATAACGTCTCTGACAGCCAACTGCGAAACACTTGCTGAATATGACATAACTGTTGGTTCATCTGATTTAACAAATGTAATTCAAGCGTTTCTAAAAGCAAAAGAGATTATTTTACCGAGTTTGAATAATTTAGACGTTCTTGTTATAAAAGATCTGAATTCAAATGTATCCAATGAAGAAATAAGTAGAATGGAAGAAAATGTTACAAATGCGTGGAAAAAATTTGAGATAATTTTCGAAACATACGTTTTAATAAATCTATCGCATGCGAAGCAAAAGAATCAAATGGATAAAGCGAATCAGTGTATTCAAAATTATAATGATTTTAAAAATTCGAATGGAAGAGCAAAACAATTGATTCTATTGAAAAGTATAGCTGAATGTTCTGAAATTCTGAAGGAAATTGTTTTGGAAAGTAAAGAAATACTGAATAATAAGTCACAGAAACAAGAATTTCTGCAGATTTTGTTGTCAGAAATGTACACAGAACTCCTTGTTTTTTGTGAGAAACTAAAAGGAGCAAACAATACTGATGCATCTTTGGATTCCTGCATTATTAATCTCAATGAGAAGTTCTTTAAATTTCTCGTAGAGCATGATCAAACACAATGGCTCATAATTACAAGTGAAGTTAAATCTTTAATTTTAAAAGTATGTAACGAGATAAATAGAGTAAAAGAACACTTGAAATCTATTGACGGCCAAACAATCTCGACAACTGTTACTATCAACAATTTTGTGAATACTATAGATGAAATTGAAAAACTATGTATTGCTACAATAAATTCACAAGAAGCTGAAAACATAGAAACTCTACAAATGGGTAAGTTGATACAAAGCAAGTTTTTTAATTCTTGAACTCCAACTATCCAGATTATTTATTGGAGATTCCAGTAAAACGTCTAATCTTATGATGGTCCCAAGAAATAACCACTATGACGATAACAATCGAATAAAGCAAAACTGCTTAAGAGTAATTATTGATCAATGTTTTCATGTTGTAGGTAAAATGTCAAATGTCGATGTCAAACAAGCAGCGGTTGATAGTGAAATCGCCATTAATTTAGAAACCGTCACAGAAGGTGTACAACAAGAAG
>JAOCNA010000025.1:4620641-4632640 GCA_026546675.1 Papilio helenus | reverse complement strand
TGAGAACATGTAGGGGGCTAGTAATTACAATTGAAAATAAGAATCATCTTGTGTCTGTTGTAACGAAAATATGTTACCATTTGTTAATTCAATTTGTTCCCTAACTCCCAAGGGGACACATGTATATGTTTAGTTTAATAATATCAAAAAATAATTATGTAGTAATTGACTTATAAATATTTTTCTGATAGTTGTTTTATTACCTATTAGCTTTTGCTCGCGACTCCGTCCGCGTGGCATTAAAAAAAGCAAAAGCAAGTAGTCTATGTGTTTTTCCAGATCATCATCCACGTCTGCCTAATTTCTTTGAGTAAGATTTCAAAGTGCAGTGACCGAACCCTTAATTGTAACGTGTTTTGTGCAACTGGAAGTATCGTGTTCATGACATTAAATCAACAAGAATTTATTTTTTAACATACGTATTTACTTACGTTATAAGGAAATTACTATGTGTACTCAGAAATATAACAAGAAACTAGCTGTCTGATGATTTTATAACGCACCATACGAACAACTGGCCATACCAGTTTGTACTGTGCGTTGATTGTAAACAACAAACAATTATTAAGATTTCTATTATTATCTAGATATGCATTAAGTAAGGCAGTTTCCATTTTGTTAAGACTATTCCTTCCCTTACTGTCTAAAGAGATGGCATTGTCAATAGTTTGCTACAAAAGTTCTTTAACTATAGTCTTCTACCCAACAAACGAAGTCAAGGTCAGTTCCTAGTTACATTATAATTTATAAGGTACACGTACTTCCTTTACAATTTGCGTTTTTGTTTACAAAAGGAATTTCCCTTTAATGTGGAAATATTACCGTGCTGGTAACTCTAAATGCTTAGAGGTGACCTGTCAATGTTAAAAAGGTGCCACAGTATCCGGGTGGCACTATAATATATGTATAGGAATGAATATGTGATATGCATATGTCTTATCAAATGTTATTGTCAGTTCCATAGATTTTTCACTTTTCGATCATCAATATACATGGAAGTACTACAACTGTTGTAGTAGTACTTCTATGGCAATTAATAGTTTGTCTCAATAAGAATGATTATATTGACAATTTTGTAGGGATGGTTGTGTAAAATCAGGTATTAACCATTTCAATTTTTACTCTCCTAGAAGTTAAAACCGATAGATCATAGTTATACCTTATGGATTAAAAAAAAGTTCTCTTGTTAGGTTATACAAAGTAAAATCAATAATTTAAGATACAGAACATATACAAAGAATGAGAGTCAAATATCATTTATTACTAAAGGGTATTTCAACAAGGACGGGTCGATGTTAAAATTGAATAAAACAAGATGTGTTTGAGATATTTACGATATTTATTTTTTTTTCCGGCTAAATCTGCACCAAACAGTAACGCTATGTGGATATATTGTCACCTGGTGAACCTCATGTGGGTTATGGTTATCCCGTATCCGGCAATTTTGCTTATTAACAAAACCATTCTTTCACTTTCACGTACAGCGGTGATGTTCTCGGCCGATCTGGCGTTCCTTTGACGTAAAGATGTTGGTTGTTTGTTTACCAAACCGGTCGTGTCAAATTTGTTCACCAATCGTTGGAGAGTAGACTTGAAGACCACCGCGTCTACCGTAAAATGGGCGCAATGCGCGCAACGTTTGCTGCTGCTCAATCGTGTAACTTGACAAGGCAAGAAAAAACAATTTGACAGATGTCGCCAAAACAAAATGGCCGCCACAGATTATTAACATCGACCCGTCCTTGTTAAAAAACCCTTTAATATGGTCGTGCATAATCCAAGTGGAATTCGTTAATGTTATTGTCATCGCTATAGTTAATAAATAATATAGTTATATTCACTATTAGAACCGTCCCTTAATTTATTTAATAGGCAAAAACTAACTTTAGTTTGATATTTCTTATGATTACCGAATAACGATAGATTACAGTTATTCCCTACGCGCTTATGTTCGTCACTATGATACCCGTCTATTAAGTGCGGCATCTACCTTCATACAAATGTTATAGGCATGATTAATCAAACTAATCAATCTTATTTAGACAAACTATAAGCACGGCATTTACCTTCATACAAATTTTATTTGCGTGATTAATCGAACTAATCAACCTTATTTAGACAAACTATAGTAGTACACAGGTCTTTTGGAACCCGGTAATTTTGTGAAAACAAAAATGTCAATTGAATGTCAGGGTAATAGTGACATAGCTCGTCAGTTCACTTCGCGTAATGACGCGAAGACGCAATTTAACCATTTCATACCACAAAATGCGTAAAGTCATTACTTTACGCATTTTGTGGTATGAAATGGTTAAATGAAACTGGGTAAACTGGCCGTAAGGGGGCTGTTTTAGTTGAGTATTACAGCATGAATCAATGCCAATGTAAACCAGTGGAGCAGTAACATTTTTTTATTACACTAGTGAAAGCAAGGGACCAATGATCGATTCTGTTTAGTATGCTAACAGCAGACAACCTAGACACATTTGTAAAGTTCCCTATAACACTAGATTCGCTTTGAACATCATCAGTAACAGGACAATCTTACTTGAGAGTGCGACCGGGCACTGGGGAGACTGTCTCCCAGTAGGGTAAAAACTTGGTCAGTTTAACATGTGTTACAAGTTGAACAAAAAGAATATTTAATTCTGATAATATTTATTACTTATTAAAATTCGCATAAATGACACAAACTAAAATTACATAGCCAATGAACCGACATAAATACATTCAATCTTATGGCTATAGCCGATATATATAATTCTCTATTAATTTTAAACAACTAAATTTTTTTATAGAATTTAAAAATTTAGCTTGTACATAGAAATCTAAAAATAAAGCTTAAACCATAATTGTTTATTAACTATTATCAATAACATTTACCGCCGCCATACACAGCTTCAAGGGGGTTTACATTAGCAAATCAGCAGTTAACATTCTCCATACACTGACCACAGATGGCATCTATCACTGGAAGCAGTATATGTATGGCGACCCTTAATACATATTATATTAATTTATTAAATGAGCTTATAAAATTCAAGCAATAAATTCATGATAAGAACTATTAGGAATATGTCTTGAATTTATCGCAATTAATATTTGTATAGCCATATGACACTTAGTATAAAAGAAATATGCAATAATCGAGTAAAAAATACATCACAGAATGTTTTATTTAAGAAAATATATAGCTGTTAATGTAGGTCCACTGTATAATTAAATAAACTTTCATCAACAATATTAACTATCTAAAATGTAGCCTATGGCAGCTAATAATAATTTCAAGCTATACATAATATGTTTTTATATAAACATCTCAAAAATTAGCAAATTCAGATAGCTCTCAATTTTTATTTATGCAATAGCAACTAATAAGTTTTAATCAAGGACTTATCACATACATGGACAAAATATAAAATACATCATTTATTTAGCGATAAATTCAAATATAAATTGATAAATAATGTATTTTGATTATAAAACAGATATAATAATAATAAAATAGATACATACATAGTACAAAATATAATGCTATTATAAATTATTCATACTAGATTTCAACATGTGGTAAATGCATGGCACAATTTTTATACTACATTTTTTTCTATAAAATTTTCACCTAATTTATTCTCATAGTTAAAAAAATGGTGTATTATAAAAAAATATTTGAATTGACTTGGTTATTACGAAAATTTGCGAGGTCACATGGTACGGTTTAATATTTCGTGATATAGCACACAGCACATTAAAGGAAATATAACAATACAAAACCTTAAATTAAACAGTCTAACTGTTAAAATATACTATTACAAATGAAGTTAATATTGTAGGCCAAAATAGGCACAAGGAAATCTCGTTTTGTCAGTACATTACATATTAAATATTTCATATTAACACAATAATAATTATTATTATTTGATCTATATAGAGAATCAAATTGTTAAATTTTTAATGCAATAGTTAATGTTCAGGGAACATTGGCTTTTATTTATTAATACGTTTTTCATTTTTAAACTACACCAAATTAATATATATATATATATAATGGACATAAACTACATATATTATGTTACATAACAGTTTATAGATATAAATTGACTACCAATTAAGTAATAATGTGAATGTTAAATGAATTACGCTGCAACATCATTACACTACATTACATATTTATGCTTAAAATGAAAGGTGTGTAAGATGAATGTTACATTGATAACTAAATATAACCATGTGATATATTTTAGGTTGATTTTAATTTACATAAAAATAGACATATAAATTAAATACATTTTATAGAAGTAAAATGATATTTCATTATTACTTTGACCAAGAAATAATAACAAACGAATCATTTATAACACAACATTGCTGTTGGTTAACATTATAAATTATTATGACAAAGATCCACATCAGTGACATGCTTCTAACATATCAAATGTGGTACCAATTGTCAGCTGAGTGATAGATGTTTAAGTTCATGGACGTAAAGTTTACACTTTTATTTAAATATACTCTGTAAAATAGCTGATACAAAAGCAGGTAACTTGAAAGGCTGCTTGCATAGTGTTGTGCTCTCTAGTACTGACCATCGGTGATGCTCTAATTTTTTTTAATTTCAAAAATATCCTTGAATATGATAACTTATGTTTATAGTGAGGTTTTAGTTATGTTGATTTAAAAAGACTTTAGAGTAATCTAAAATTCATTTGAATCATATCGATTTTAATCATCAATTATATTATTTGTGGATTAAGTTATTTGAACTTTATAACCACTAATTTTTAACTCAAACCTCTACCACCTACAACATAGAGATGACAAAATAGTTGACCATTAAATGCATAAAAATTCAAATTTACTAATACTTATAACAATCAGCAATTGCACTGCCAGCTTTAATCAATTAAATAAGCAAAACATTTTTTTATGTCTTAATTTTTCTATTTTTGATGATGTTTAAAGCCAGTCCCATGAATCTTCATTATCTTGCTTTTTCTTTATTGTGATATTTTTAACATCAGGAGGCGGGCTCGATATACCAACCTGAGATAGATCGCGAGTATCTAAATTGTTACGAGCTGCTATAGAAGATGTCGACGACTGGTTTGGCTCGTTCCTTAATAAAATAGAATAAAACAATATAAAATCAACCTTGAATAGGATTCCTAAAGACAATGGGGAAGTTAATTGAAACATTTCTTAAACTCACCAATTGAAGTAGGTCTCCGAAGTGGAATTTTTCATTGCACCATAGCTTTGTGTGAGGAAATGAGGACTTGTGTTGCTGGCTCTACGCAACTCGTTGGCGCCGCCCAAAGAGCTTCGCCCACCACGATTATTAACCTTAAACAAAGTACCATTCATTACCAACTTTGACTAATTCATCCTTTGACTTAATGTTTGAACTACTTTTTTTAGAAGTCATCTCCTCTGAAAACATAATAAAACTACACTAACCTTATCTGTGACAGTAGATGCCATTTCAGAAACTTTCTGTGAAGCTATTCCTCCATACTTAACAGCACTTTCAGTAGCAGTGCGAGCCACTTTGCTTACAGAAGATGTCAGCATAGACCAACCCTGTGTATAATATTTTATAATAGTGTGTAGAAATTGAATTAACATGTATGTAAATTAGAACATGTACTGAAATATTGATTATACTATCTTGATTAAATGTTTTTAATTTTCGTTTATGGATAATAAAAAATGTTACCGATGCTAAAGAAGCCAGGGTGTTATCAACAATCTCATTTCCACTGTGTATTGGTGACATAGGAGTTGATTGAGATTGATTTTGCGAACTCCCAAAGCCCACATAGCGACCCACTCCATACTTGCTACTACGGATAAAAACCATTACTGAACCTTTGAAAACATTAAACATAAAAGTTGTAATATGTATATAGTATTTCAAAGATGCTTACTGATAACTAATATCATTATCGGAACCACTCATGTGGAACATGTTATCATTAGGAGAGTAAGTTCCTTGCGAGTTCCAATCCGATCTCTCAGTATTTTCAGGTTTATAATCAGATGGACTCCATGAGCCACCTTCAGCAAGCGCTGCTATCTGTAATTGCATTGAATTGTCACTTCCATTGTATAGTGTAAGTTACTAATACATGAGCCGCACTTGCTTTTAGTCATGGCAGAAATCACTAACATTCAGTCAATTTCAATTAAAAGAGCCATTAAAACAGCTTACATTACTGTTAATTAAGCAATAAACTTGTTTTGTAATGATAATGATAATTTAGCAATATTAATATACTCTCAATTACAGTATAATTATGATAGGATCTAAAAAATAATGATTGTATTTTCATACAGTACAGTACTAAAGCTTTGTGGGATTTAAGATAAACTGTAATTTACCTTTTGCCGGTACATGGCGGCAGCTTTTGTATTGTACTTCTGTGGTATTGTCATATCCGGCTTATAGTCAGGCTGGTTTTCAAAAAATATGCGAGCTTTCGAATTTCCACCAACCTAATAACATACAGTCATTTTGTTTGAAAATTATCAATGCATTATAGTTACTTTTTACTTATAAGCAATGTATGTAGCATTTAAGCGTAAAGTCTATTTTGTCCTCTTTTCCAGGATCAATACCAAGTACATTCCAAAATTAAAATAAAAAAATACATAGAAATATACCATCATTTTTTCGAGTTCAATGTCTTTCCACTTGTCCATAGTTATAGAACGCACGAACGAGAGGTGCACACCGAGGCTTCGATGGACTCCAGAGCAGTCCAAGCAAATCCATATGCCATACGTGACAGATGCCCATTGTGGGTTCAGCGTGTCACATTCGAAGCATTTCTAAGAATTATTTTAATGTGTTAATTAAAATTTAAAGTAACTAAAATTGAATATGTAGCACACACAGTTTGAGCGACATTGACTTACGTGGTTTTCATCTTGTGTCCTCACTGAATTTAACTTCCGACGGGTACGCGGCGAAGCCATTTATTTAACTTTGATGTATGATTTTTAAATGAACAATACTTTTTAGAACAAGTTGTCTTAACAAAATTAAATGTAAATCTAAGGATACGAATCAGACACGACACGTTCCTCAGAAGTGCACTGAGTTTCCGAACCGAATTGCTAGCTCCGAAGAATGTCAAAGATTTTCCAACACCAACCAAAGATGCCAACTTGACTTGCCAACGAATGAATGAACGGACCATACAGAGTATGTAATAACGAGGTGACTGGAAGTGATGAGCTTTGAATAGTAATGCTTGGTTCACACTTGGACAGTACAGTTGTTACTAGCTTGTTAGCCAGTGAGTCCATACAACCCGTGTCTAGCCGGCGTGATTGGCCTACTGTACTGGCCAAGTGTGAACCGCGCATAAAGTTGGGTGCTGAATGCACTGATTCCTATAAATTCGTCGTTCAATATATTGTTTCAAAATATAATCATTTTTTCTATGTTATGAGCACGTAAATTTGTAAATTTCGTTGTGGATATGGAGAACAAAATTTATTAATTTAAGGTACAGATGTCCAAGATGAAAAGTAATATTCGTATATTTTACGCCCGTTAAGGGCTCTGAACGAAAGTAATTCGAATTTTACATCTTTAAATGTCTGCTCACAACGCTACTCGACCGTGGTTGCTGGTCGCTTGTTCCGTGGCCAGATATTGCTGCTTCGTCGCGTCACGTTGCCCGACACAATTTTCGTAACCGCGGCCGATAGCAATCTGTGAACCGGAAGATTCATCTTGAATCTTTTGATTTGGCCACAAACATTTATTTTCCATCGCAGGCGTGAAATGTTATGTCAATCATGTTAAATGATAGAAGGGTACCCAAGTGCATGCTACAAAAAACATTTGAAAGTCACGTCGGGTGGAAAAAGATGTGTACAGCAGAGTACTGTAGATTTTATTTTGTGGATAGAATAAAAAAACAAGTAGTTTTCAAAAGATCTATAATGTTCTAAAATTTTGGCAAACTGTTCTGTTACACAACGGTATTTTCTTATTTAGCTACAAGCAGCGGGATTATATGGACAATCGATTTTAAATCGAGTTAAAAAAACCTTTGTTGACTTACTGTGTTTATGTTTTATCTCACTTTGTACACACAAATAACATTTTCCAATGCTTTGTATTTATAAATATATTTTTGGAGCTGACTGTACACGTCTATCTCTTTTTCTATTAACATATATAGTCTGTGAAAAGATTTTTTTTTCAAATATACTCTCTGGAAAAATACTTTTGCTTCTATATTATTTACTCTATGGTAGGCTTCAGGAGCGTTCAGGAGGCTTGTGCGGATAATTGCGTTTTTACTAGTTTTTGTATTTATACACCTATTTTACATAAAAGTAAATCAGACACGAACATACTAGCACCGCCGCTTTACTTTTAAAGTAAAATTATAAAAAAGCCTCATTTAGCTCCTCGTAAATTACTAATATTTGTACATACAACATACCTCGATCATTGCGGCGGCATCCGGTTGCAGCAAAACACCGATTCTTTGTTCGTGCAAGTTGGGAATGACATAGCATCATGTACAACGACGATAGAACTTTCGATGATATCGAAAAAGATTTTAATGATATTGAGGCCACGAAAGCGTGGTCAAAAGTTTATCAAGTAAGTATTGCGTAGGTGTAATGAGAGGGTTTATACTGCATATGCCACGTACGCACGACGCCTGCATTTTATCGAATTTCCTAACCTTACCACCTTTATTAGTAATTTCGTATCATAAGAAGAATTTGATAAAATTTGTGCAAAATGCAATCTGTACTATTCAACATGTCAAGGTCGAAATGGATTCCTTAAAGTTTGATTTTATGTTCGTCAGCACAAAATGCCACGTGCAGTTGAGGTTATCATTCCGATTAAATCTTCTTGATATGCTTTTCTACCTTTTCAATTAGACTGGGGTGGATATTCAGTCATTGTTACACTAAGTTCATAAGGTTCCAAATGACACCAACCATGAGCTTGATAACAAACATTTCAGAATTTCAATAACATTGTCAAATTGAATTGCTTCAATTAAAAATTGTAATCAGAATGAAAACAACAATGTAAAGTCTGTCATGAATGTTCTATGTCACATAATATTCAGATATAAACTAACAACAGAGCTTGTTTTAGTACCAAATCCACTTGTTTAGTCTAAAGGTAAATTTGAAACAACATTTGTGAACTTTAAGAATCTCACAATGTTTTGATTCTTGGGCCCGGAAGCTATACCTAGCTTAGATGTAAAATGACTAATTATGTTGCAAAATGCAATAGCTCCTTTAGCGAAGCAGCTATACAATTTCTACCTTACTTGAGGTATCTTGTTTCCTACCCCTTCCATGTATGACAATGTATTTGGTTCTTTGTTATTTAGTTGTGGTTAGATAGTGTCTGGCTTGTATTATAAAACAATAACATAATCAATAATTTCTTTGCAAGTAGTACAATACAACTACCATTCTACATTTACACAAATTCAAGCCTTGCTAAGCGCCTTTTTGCAGTTCATCTATAGTGTTATTTTTAGGTTCACTTCATATTCTAATCCACGATTCTATTGAAAACATTTGTTTTATAGTTGATTGAGTTTGATTTTCACAAAAAATATTATATACCTTTTACAATTATATTTTTAATTTCAGAAAATTGGCCGCACATGTATATCTTATCCGTATACATGCACAGAAGCTAAGCGGATAGAAAATAAAGAGCTAAACCGCTACCGTGATGTGTACCCATTTGATCACACTCGTGTCATTTTGAAAAGAAGCAAGACTGATTACATCAATGCCAACATTGTGCCAGTAAGTTTTTTTTATAAAATTTTATTTTTTGCATTAGATGTTTGATGAAGAAGGGAGAGATGACTGAGTTGATGTATGATACGAGTTACGTGTAGGACAAAAACCTGTCACACAGACCCTACGGGAGTATGATAAGGATGATGATGATGATGTTGATTTGTTGCATTAGATTTGTCAAATTTTGCTACCTTATTTATAAAGACCCTGTGCCGAGGAAAAGTACAGTTTTGCCTTATTAATAATACTTTATACAAGTATAATTGGAAATGTCAATGTCACAGTGTATTCCTTTCAGTTTAATCTGACTTTTGATAGTTGTTTATTTGTCTAAACCTAACACAAATAGCAGAATAGTCATTAAACATAGTCATTTTCATTCTTAACATTGTCTATGGTTAAAATGAGTGTATTTATCTGTTGCATCAGTCTAGTAATAGCTTGTATTGTGTTGTGATAATGAAAAAATAATGGATATCCACTATTATCTGATGGTTTCATAAATCATCATGATATGCATGTAACTTTCTCATTTGTTAATCAGGGAATTGAAATGGTAGGAAATAGCATGTTTCATGGTCATATGTTTACAAAGTGTTAGTCATTTGATATATTAAACTGAGTATTGCAATAACTCAACAAGGTCACACTGCAATCCATTACAAACACAATATGGAGACTGCCCCTTGAGTGTACTATCTTTCTATCAAGCTTGACCTTATATGTAATTAATTCTCAGTATTGAAAATATGTGCATATAGTATTATTATTTGTATCCTTGAACTCACTCTATTTGTAATGTTTATCAATTAAACTTTGATTATTATTTGGTAATTTATGAATGAAAATGTGTTGTTGCAACAATTTTACTTCTTAATATTATAACTGCGAAAGTTTAGATGGATAAGTGGATGTTAGAGTTTACCATCTAAATAGATAAAGGGGTCTCAATGAAATTTGGCATAGGTGTAAAACATAGTCTGGAAGAACACATAGGCTTACTTTTTTTTAATTCAATGCAGACAGGCTTGGGGAGCAGCTCATAATTTTATAATTAATACAAATATGTTTGTTGCAGGTGGATCGTGCAAACAAGAAATATATATTAACACAAGGACCACTCGGTTCTACCGTTGGACATTTCTGGTTGATGGTTTGGGAGCAAAACAGTCGCGGTATAGTAATGCTAAACAAAATCATTGAGAAGAATGAATGTAAATGCTTCTATTACTGGCCCCAAGGCACTGGTGAAGAGTTCAAATTAGTGCTTAATGATGTGAAGTTAACAGTAGAACAGATCAGTGAGACGGAAAATCCTGGTTACTTCACAAGACTGTTTAAGTAAGTCACAATACATAAAACATCTTTAGATCAAATGAAATAACCAACTGAGATCATGATGATATATTTTTCTTTAAATATTGTACCAATGTTTAACTAATATTGATATTTTTAGACTTGTGGACATGGAGACATTGGATTACCGACTAGTGTCACATTACCATTACATAACTTGGCCTGACTTTGGGGTGCCATCTTCACCAATGGCATTCCTCGACTTTTTACTCACTGTACAAAAGTCAGGTGCACTGGATTCTGAAGCTGGCCCACCAATTGTCCACTGCAGCGCAGGCATTGGACGGTCCGGAACATTCTGCCTGGTGGATGCATGCCTTTCTATAGTAAGTAACTCTTAATACTGATTATTATATAGTTGTTCAATAAATTTGACAAAGCCTGCAGACTAAAATAAGCTCAAAAACGTCAGCATTTCCCCACAAGTCATATAATGGCATTCATTTCATTGTTCAATTTGTCTTTACATTATTTCATCTTTTTAACATTAAATGCATTTTCAAGTGATGATTTACATATAATATTGACATATGAGAGTTTATTGTTTTATAAGAATATGTTTATGTTCACAGATAGAAAAGGAAGGACAGAAGTATATTGATATTCAGCAAATGGTTCTGGAAATGAGGAAGAGCCGAATGGGTTTGATCCAGACAGCTGATCAATTGCGCTTTGCTTACCGTGCAATTATAGAAGGCAATAAGAAACTTGTGAGTTAATCAGCCTGAGTTTTTATATTTGTTATTACCTAAATTTACCTGTTTTGCAAATAGTTTTGGGATTTAGTCTGACTGCCGTCTGAATTAATAGCTCTGCCTCGATGTACCGAC
>JAOCNA010000025.1:4529697-4541433 GCA_026546675.1 Papilio helenus | reverse complement strand
CCCAAGTCTTTGGATGAGAACGGAGTGACGAAGGTCATCCTATAAGATAAACCTTTTACTTCTCGTCGTTTATCTATGTCCAATAAGCCTTGTAAAACAACTGCAACGCATTTAATTTTCCTTTAACGTAAGAACTAAAAGCCTGATTATCTCTTTCCACATAAAATGTAGAATATTAAATACACCTAACAGAAATGTTTGCCGGCTTGAAAATTCAATCTATGTGGGTAAAGATAAATACATTTTTACTACCAGAGAAAAATAAAAGTTGAATAGAGCTACATAATGATTACCTACATTATTGTGTTCACTTGCGTTTGAATAATATAAAAGTATTTGCATACTATTAGTCGTCGCATTTTAAATCGAAAACCTTGTTTTCGCTTCTGATAAATCTCGGGAAATATATTTATAACACGCTCAGCTTAATCGTTTTAATCGAAAAGACTTGTCGCTTTTAAATGTATCGAGTGAATACAAAAAGAATTGCTGTTTCATTTGGCTTTCTGGTCGAATAAAATCGTACAATGCTAATTGAATTTAAGTGAACAACACTGCAAAATTAATTCAACTACTTGATTTATTAAATGTACGTAAGAATTATTTTTTCAATAACTACTTATAACGAAAATTATAAGATGAAGTATTATTATCCTCCAACTATGTACTTATGTATAAAATTTCTAATAGTACCATACTCCGTACATACTTAACATGGGCGTACAATGTCGAAAAGTTAAAAAAAAGTATACTTCATAATGTACAAATTTTCATTTTCTCTTTAAAAAAGGTAGAGTTAGCAATAGGCTAGGTCAGGTGTATGATTGCTGCGTGTTGTTTCAGGGTCTCACGTTTTTCTTGTCGTACGCCATCTTAGCGGCAGTCCTCGGCATGTTGCAGTTTGGATACAACACCGGTGTCATCAACGCTCCCGGCAGAGTGAGACTCGCATAATCATCTATACGTTTCATTTTTAACAATAACTAATTCATTAAACAAAACTAAGAACAAATCGAAATCACCCAAAAACTATTACAGTTTTAACTTATTGCATAAAATAGTTGCTCCTTGTCTCAATTTTTCTTTTAGGTTTAAAAAACTTGACTTATAACAATGAAAATATATTAAACATCATGCTCATAAAAGTAACATTTTCTATAATTTGTTGTTAGTAGAAAATTGTGTATAATGTAGGAGTTCGCTACCTCTAGCTAAACGGCTGTTTTATCTTCAGAACATCGAAAACTTCATGAAAGACGTATACAAAGATCGCTACGGCAAAGACATACATGACGATGCTGTGAACACGTTGTATTCGATAGCGGTTAGCATCTTTGCTATCGGCGGTATGCTTGGCGGTTTCTCTGGCGGAATGATTGCAAACAGATTTGGAAGGTAATTTATATTCTCACAAAACTCTCGTAACTTTATTTCATTATTTAGCAAATGAGTACTGATTGTGTTTATAACAGGAAGGGAGGTCTACTGCTTAACAACATCCTCGGCATCAGCGGCGCAAGTCTCATGGGTTTCACCAAAATCTCCCACTGTTACGAAATGCTATTCTTCGGAAGATTCATAATAGGCGTCAATTGCGGTAACTATTCCAAGCTAACAATAACTTTGACAGACAAAGCAAAGGGAAGTTTGAACCGATGTATGTGCACGCTCCAGCGTAATAACTTTGTGACAATCAACGCCCTCCGGCGGCGATAAATTAATTGACACCGACTGAATTCTAACCGCAGGATTAATTTGAGCCATGTTGACCGATACCATGGCGATTGCATTCAGCGGTCACGATGTAACTGATCAATTTAAACGCAACTGAATTTTCATTAAGAACACAATATAGAAATAGAAATTCTCTTCTTTGCTGACCTTTTATAAAACAAATCTTTTATAGAGCAGATTATGTTGCCGCAAGATTCTCGCAGCAATTTTCTTTTTAAATTGCATAGGATAACGTGTTGCTGCGATATTGAAAATCGCGGAAAATTTTTCTTTGACAAGGAATTTTGCACCTAAAAATAAAACTTTATCTCGGCGAGTAAGGTTCTTTGTGAAATCTGTTTGAAAGGGATTTTTTAAAATGCCGTACTTTGTGAACAATATAAGCCTGTTGTTGAGTTGATTTACCATCTTAATTTTATAAAATGCAAAAGGAGATAAAATCGTTCTTTATTTTTTTATGCATTTAGTTTATGTTTTATATAGTTTACGGTATTGATTGCTTGTGTCGTGCAGGTCTGAACACTTCACTGGTGCCAATGTACATATCGGAGATAGCTCCGCTGAACTTGCGCGGGGGGCTGGGCACCGTCAACCAACTGGCAGTCACCGTGGGCTTGCTGCTCTCGCAGGTGTTGGGAATCGAGCAGATCCTCGGTACCGACGACGGGTGGCCCCTCCTGCTCGGTGAGTCATTATACACACCAAAGTCAATGCTACTGACATTATTTTCAGTCGTTAATAAACTGTAATGAACTCTATATTTAAAATTAATCATTCTATCCAACTCTGCAGTTAGTTAATGATTACGTCTATTTTGAAGGACTGTAATGGTAACAGACCGCAGCGCATTTGGTAAATGGTTTTGGTAATTCCGGGACCGATGCACGGTGAATTGTGCATTTCAATTCAGGTATACGTTATATTGACCACTTCCCCACATTTCTGTATAGTTAAATGTGAAACTATGTAGAAAGCTTTAACAGTAAAATGAAAAGATTTATGCGTGACAAAATTATTGAAAGTAATAGAGACTAGAAGAGTCAAATAGACTTAGTTGAATATTTTATGGACTTTCAAGTATTTACTTAAGTTACTTTTATTCACTTAAATGATACACAGATAAATAAAGATAATGTATAAAATACAAAAGTATCTCTGCACACTCAATTTATCTCAGATAAGTTCCTATACTTGATATACTTTTCATTTTTATATAAATCTTTAGTTGAAAAAATCCCAAGCCGGGGAAAATAAATTGAACTTAGTGTAAAAATTTTACGAGCAAGTTACACGATCTTTGACTCGGTCGGGGCAACTACCGTACAAGTGACGACCAACTTCGATGCGGATTAAATACCTCGTTGGCTTTCAAGACATCGATTAAATACTGCTTTCATAGAAAAATAAATATCATGAAAGTTTGCTATAAAATTCTTATTTCCGCTTAAGTTTGTGTCCTTTTACTGCGTTACGGACTATTTATTGTGAATGCGAAAGTTGTTGGTTTCATATTTTTATTTATATTTGGTTTTATATACGACTTATTTTAATCAAAATTTTACAGCTCACTTACAGAGAAACATAGAACTAAGCGTTATTTGATATTCCATTTTATTTTAATCTTAGCAATAGTGAGATGATCTTTGAGCATAAGGAAGCCGATGTAATAACTAAAACGCAGGAAATCGTCAAGGGGACAACTGTATATTCCGTAGTCGGTATCTAGATAAATATAATGTGATCTAGGTTTGGCGATCTGTCCTGCTATTCTACAACTACTGCTCCTGCCGGCTTGTCCCGAGTCCCCTCGTTATTTACTGATCACTCGTCAATGGGAAGAAGAGGCGCGCCGGGCACTGCGGAGATTACGTGCCAGCAATCAGGTAGGCGAATTCATTGGCCAATACCAAATCTAAATTTAAATTCGTACTACAACACACATTAACTAAAAATAAAAGAATCCTGATAGATATGTAACTGAAATGTTAAATTGCGTTGAAATTGAAGCGGACGTGTATCTTGAGACAGAATTGCTTCCAGGTGGAAGAGGATATTGAGGAGATGCGGGCGGAGGAGCGAGCGCAGCAGGCGGAAGCCTCCATATCGATGCGGGAATTGCTTTGCTCCCCCACTCTCCGAGCTCCCTTACTTATCGGCGTCGTCATGCAACTGTCTCAGCAACTCAGCGGAATTAATGCGGTTCGATTCTGAGCTTGTACTCTAAAAAAAGTATACATTCATTGTGGATGTCCTACAATCGGAAATTACTATAAATGTAACGTACATACTTAGATCGATTTGGATCACGAAAACCTGTTGTATCAGGCTTAAGATGAAAGACTGTTGCTTATTTAAGGAAAAGATTGCCCCTTTGTTAATACACAAGTTTATTTTTCATCGATTTTAAACAAAAATATCAAAGATTTCTTTAACATTCTTTATTTTATAATCCACAAAAGTATTACGTACAAGTTTACGCAGTGTATACTAGATACAACTATCTAAAAATTGGATATTTTTTAAAACAAAATCTTCTCAAGATCGAGATAATAAGAAGACTAGTTATTAGACAATAATTTCCGACAGGTTTTCTATTATTCGACTTCACTGTTCACTTCGTCTGGTCTGACGGAGGAGTCTGCAAAGTTCGCGACGATGGGCATCGGTGCGATCATGGTGGGGATGACGCTGGTCTCCCTGCCGCTGATGGACCGCACCGGCCGCCGCACGCTGCATCTCTACGGCCTCGGAGGAATGTTCATCTTCTCCATATTCATTACCATCTCTTTCCTCATAAAGGTGTGTCTTATATAAGAATGACAGTGAACAAAAAGAAACATAACTTTAACTCAACTTCGTAATTTTATTTATTTTTTCGTGGAATGTCAGGATCAAATAGAAATAATATTAAAACTATGTTATGTATTATCTTATAAAATATGTATAAGTAATACCCTCCTTAATAATTCAAATGGAATTCTTAACCCGTCCATTTGTGAACAAAACTATTACCTCGAACTTTTATTGAGATATTTGCCCATGTCAAAATATTGACATGACGTCTCACAGGGTTCGTCATATTTAGGATACAAAAATAACTTATTTGTCTTAATTCTACATATTACTTTGACTGTAAAAATATAGGGACTATTCATAATTTTATGGCAAATAAACAGCAAACGCTTTTTCAAACTTCTCAAAGGTATTTTTTTCTGGCTTGTTTAACGATTTAACCAGGAAAGAATTTTCATATTGTTCAACATCAAGCTTAAAAGTAATTTAATTGATGAAGTATGTGCGTATACATATTTAATTAAACTAGTTTTGGTAAGATTTTTACGTAAATGTATAGTGGCTCGTTCCTTCCATTTAGACTCAGAACTCCACTGTATTGACATTCGTATTAATGGATAATGCCATTCACTTACATTCTCTTTAAAAATATAGAGTTAACAATATGTGTCAATACATTTGTCACGTAAGTCGACATCCGCAGTTACATTAAAAGCATTTAATTACACTCGGAAATCAAATACAAATGTTGACAGTGGAAGGAACCAGCCACTGTGTGTTTCATTTCGTGAAATCCGCGCGTTGTTTGCTTTTATTTATTCCGTACCAACGATGCGCGGAACACGAAACTGATTGTTCTAGAATTAACTATTTGCTTAAGCACGCTTTTTACTGCTTTGTTCGTTATTTTCACATTGTTAAAACTATTGTGTGCTCGACAACTATCTCATTCATGCAAACTTCCTTTTAAATTATTTAATTTTGTTTTGAGATACATACTATAGGTCTAAAAGAGCATTGGATTCATATCTGGCCCCTCATCTTTCGTTTATAATTGAAATATCATCTTAAATTTTGTATAAAGTTTACATGTATCCATTTCATAACGTAATAATTGTATCTATCACTCTGATTCAATTCATCTTTTAGTTACCTACTTTGTAACAGTTACTCACTAGTTAATAATTCTGCATGGAAGCTTTTATGTTTTACCCATTCATTACTTCACGTTGATTTGCTTTTGCTTAACGCTAGTTCCCTCCCCCCCCCTTTTTCGACTTTCCTGTTTCCGATGCCGGAGTCCCGGTAGGAAAGTAAAATAAAAAGAAATAAATTGACAAATATAAATGCAAGGCACATCAGTCACAAAGCACCAAACACATTTTCTGTTCATCACACGAAGTAATGGCGAAACCAATTCGATAGCCTCACGTGGAGCTCTGACGCACGCCTTTGAAATAAAGCGAAGTTTTTTTTACACTTAACACTGCTCAAAAGCAGACGTAGCACTTGTCACTATAGCATACGCATTCAGATAAAACAAAGAGGTTCGCAACACTGTCTCCGGTAATGACGTATACAACGGAATACTACAACTTGTTTGGCCGAAACTGTGACGATTTAACTTAACATGCAGTACGTAATGACTAGTTTCGTTGTAGGTGGACTACATGAATAATGACCATAAAAGACTTACCAATTCATTTCAAAATGTTAAAAGTAATTTCTAAATGTTCGAACTGGACAGTTCTTTTTGAAGTTAATCGAGTTAAACCTACATTTCTGCAAAGGAACTTGACCTAAGATTGGATAGGTGATTCTAGAACCCATATTTAAACGGAATCAGTCCATATCGAGAACATGCCATATATTTGCAGAGACGGTATGCTAACTACAAGCGAAGGACTTTTACTGCGGACAGACATGTTAACACAAACCGATAGACGCGTGATGTGCATTTATGTTTGTAGTTTATTTCTTATCCGGTCGGCGACGGGAAAGAGCATCATTACTACTCCCTGATAGGAGTTCTTCGGATATGTGCAGGAGATGATAGACTGGATGAGTTACCTGTCGGTGGTGTCGACGCTGAGCTTCGTGGTGTTCTTCGCGGTGGGGCCGGGCTCCATACCCTGGCTCATCACCGCCGAACTCTTCTCCCAGGGGCCGCGACCCAGCGCGATGGCTATTGCCGTCTTAGTTAATTGGATGGCCAACTTTGTCGTCGGAATCGGTTTTCCAAGCATGAAGGTGCCTAACGTGACATACATAGTATATTCTTTCCTGATCTTATACCACTATTTACAATACTCAAAAATAGTGGATAAGTGATTTAAAAAACATTTGATAAAAATTTAATCTTCCTTCACAGGCTCTTCTGGAAAATTACACATTCCTGCCTTTTAGTGTATTCCTTGCAATTTTTTGGATATTTACGTATAAAAAAGTTCCTGAAACCAAAAACAAGACCTTCGAAGAGATTTTGGCACTGTTCCGCAATTCTAACGGCAGGTGAGCAAAAGTTTTGATGTTTATAATAACTTCTTTTGTCTCTTTTTTGATCATTTCCACTCGTGATTCTTACATCTGCCTAACACGACCATCGCCATGTAACCACACCGCATACCCTATGGCACTGCCCGCCACCGGCGCCGGCAAGACTACCCGCCATCGGCACGCGAAGCACTACCGAATTGTTCTCCCAAACAACAAGTCTCTTATTTTCAGGCATCGGCTCTTACCAAAATATTTGAAACCGTAGCAATATCAATTACAGTAAAAATAAATATTAACTACGAGGACTTATACCAAGTAGTCCGCCGAAGTCAATTATCATGAAAGATATAGAAACCTAAAACTAAACTAATAAGCACTATAGACACTGTTAAACAAAAGATTGCCATTTTTATCAATAGATAACAAAAGTATAGGGGTAATTGTTAGTTCCGTTCAAATGAATTGCATAAAAAAAACTTTGAGCTACAATGTATCATAACATTAATAAAAATAATGGGTAATGGGAAATTTAATGGAAAAGCGGTCTTTCGCTGTAAGTACATGAAGCGAGCCGCAGCGAGGTGTGTGGTCGGTGACGATGATGGTGGTATGTTCAGGGACAGTTTTCGGGACAGCCGCCTTTACGGGAGCATGATGAATTGCGTGAACGCGCTCGAGCAGCAGCTGCCGCCGCCGCCGCCGCCCGCTCCCCTCGACGAGAAACACGACTCACGTGAGTTACACCACACCACATCACATCCCGTCACGCTACACCTCACCGACACCAACATCACATCTTAACTTACCACACTTTGTATACGCTTTATCAGGCGGCTTTACATTGCTCGCGATTCTGCAGCCTTCGGTTCTCCGCGTCCATTAGTTTACGCATTGTGGAAACCCTGTACCCATTTGCTTACCTTTTTCTAAAAATTGTGATACTCAAAATTCCCATTCCACGATCATAAATAGTTGATAACAACTCAATCTGCAAAACTTCTTGGGTGCAACATTCTTAGGAATGTTTAGGCCGAGCGCAAAACCCGGAAAACCGGATAACAAGCATAAAAATGCTCTTTCTTCTCATATATGGATATAATCGAATCAGGTCTTCGAAAAAAAGTAATTAATCAAAATCTTAAAGCCGTGTCAATATTTGATAAGAAATATTTTTAAATTAAATGATTTTTTTTATCAACGGCAAAACAGAAAAAACTAATAATATAACATCCTTCTTTTGTTGTTTAATTTGTGTCCAATGTACTTATGATGAAAGGCTAACGTAACGCCGAGCTGATCATTCTCATAAGATCATTTTTATCTTGTTATTCGTCCTCTTTATACCAGACCCCGCACTTCGTTGAATCATTGTATTTGTGTCCAACTTATTTTTCCAATGCTTTTGCTTTTTATAACAATTATTAATTGAATGCGTGCATCTCGTCAACACTTTAATTTATCCAAATGGGAAAAATAGGTTATTCTTTGCTATGCAAACTTTAATATAAATAAGTGGGCACTCTATTTAAGCCTGCGTCTGAAAAGAAACGACAATAGAAGGAAAGTATTGACACAGCTGTTTACAGAAAAGCTTCTTTAAAACGAAAAACAATAGTCGAAGAAACTTATGTCTCTCAGCTTAGTATACTTATAATTGAAGACCGCTTCGTTCGTGCTCGACGATACTTTCTTTGCTTTAGTTATTTGCGAAAAGGATTTCCAACAAAACAAACGTATATTGATATTGATGAACCATAAGTCAGCTATCAAAACATGTTCTAGATTAAATTATGTACAATTTCCTCGAATGCCATTTATTGTAATTCGTGGAATGCTTTTATTTCATGGAACATGGTACTAATTACTATTCGTTTGTCTATTGTCGTGCCTGTGTTAGTCCGAAGCTAACTATGTGGTCTACAGAACGGGAGCGAGCTGCGGTTTATTTACGAACGAAGTCGATTTAGGAAATTAAAAGTAGTTTTGTTTGCGGTGACAGCTTTAATTCGTCAGAGTTCATTAATTGCTTTGAGCTTATTTTTGTTCCGATTCAGGATTGCTTTCTGATTTTTAACGTATGTTATGTTACATTTTAGTGGAACATTTTTAAATTCTGATTAACATAATTAATGTTTTTTTTGTATAAATTTACGTATTTTACCGATTTCAGCTTCATGCTTGTAATCAATTAAAGAGTAGTTTCGGAAAAACAGAGTGTGTAAACATAGATAGAATAGGTATTTGTAGGTGTAGAAGCGTAGGCGGTAATTTGATGTAGATATACTTGATGAGTACATACATAATGTAACACTAGCTTATATTTTGTGTGTGTGCGCGTGTAGTGTCGGAGCAGTCGTCGGGGGCCGGGGAGGGCGGGCGTCCGCCGCCCCCGCTGCCCCCGCCGCGCTTCCCCACCCCCGGCAACGTCTGACACTGGGAGATAGGTGTGCATGCTCCGGCGCCGCTGGTCGCCCCCATCAAGGCCGCCGCCAACTTCTTGTTTCATGGACTCAAGCGACAAGCCGCGGGCCGCTCTATCACTACCACACAACAAATGTTCTAAATCGATGTGATTAGGTATAATAACGAAACTTAATTATAAGTCACGGCGTAAAATTTACATATATAGGTTCTTTAGTCGGTCATATTATGACATAATTTATGAAATGCCTAGGTACCGTGTAAAGTGCCATTGGTTTCTTGTACCCGTTTTAAGTAGGTCTTCATGAAATTTTAATAAAAATGTAAGAATTAACTGAACAAACTTGATAGAATTGGAAGTGCGGGCAATGAGAGCCGTGTGTGCACCGTACGTGGACGGGCCGTTGAATGATTCTAGCTTTAGATATATATAAAAGTTAACTGTTAAGTATTTGATGGTGATGAGGAGGATAAAAATAATAGATTTTTATCTAATAAATAGGATTCAATGACTGCGAGGAAGCGGTGCGTTGTGCGAGATGTGTATAAGCACGGGTCATTTGCCAATACATAGGTAAACAACTTAAATATTTTTACGTCACTTGGAGTACGATAGACCGAGATCCGTGGTCGGCAGACTGACGTAAACTGGTACCGAAAAGCACGACATAGGTACGATAGGAGCAATTTGTCAGGAGAATGTATCGTCACAAACAATCCCATCGAGAGGCTCGTAGCCTACCCTATGTTAGGGCTGATATAATCAGAGGAGTAATGTAAATCAAATCTAGCTTTTCTGGAATGAAGTAAGTATCGACTTAACTTATACAACTTTAGGACTTGATAACTTCTTAAGCAATCCCTACCTAAATTTCATACTTGCCCATAATTCCTAAATCTATTGGAGCTTTCTACTGACAAAATCCCAGCTTTGCTTCTGAAATGATGTAGTTCTTCCGACTATAGGATCCCGATCCCCAAGTTCGTACTCGCATCGTGCTTACATGTCTATCGTACACACGACACGACCCGACACGTCACGTCACGACACGTCACGTCACGACACGACACGATGGCTCATTTACTGTCACGGACAAACGTAAGGAGTATATTATATTATGCTGTGACTATTATAATGTTGATTTTTTATACATAATTATATTGTTTTATGAATGTTTTATTCTCCTTTTACTCATGATTATTGTTATATCTATTATCTAATAAATTAAAGTCATATCTAAAATGACCGTAATAAATATAATTAAAACATAAGTTAACAAATAATTGTATTATTATGACTACTATTGGACAGCTACATTTTAATTGCAGTTGCGGGAATTGATCGTATCGCATCTATATGTATATGTATACTTGTCGTTGTACGTATATATGTATATGTGTACATAACAAAATATTAGCAAATTATACACAGTTATTACACCTGTACCACATATTATGTTCCAGTTACGTTTGATAATAGTTTATGACATATTGTTTTGTAACTGTAAGAGATAAAAAAACAGATGTATTATCTTTTTATTTGATGAAAAGGTTTAGATTACGATAAGTTATACAATTTGTAAAGACTTTTAATAATGTAAAGCTTTTAATCTTATACGCTCCTAGAAAACAATCGTTTAATTATTTATTAGTTAGGATTCAGTAGATACTACAGGGTTGTTCCGATCTGTTCGTCCGTGCATCCGACAAATGCTCAATTCAATATTAAGATATGTCTCTCTGGTCTGTTAGCGTGTCGCTTGTGTTACTTCACAAGCACGGCCTAATGTAATGTATAAAACTGGCTGCTGTCTCGTGCCGTTGACTGATCACTGTGAACTTTACCTTACTTACTGCCATTTATTATTATAATAACCTTTAAGATTATCAAAACAAAGAATTATTTTCTTGATGTCTGACAGCCCTAGTTAATAAGCCAATAGATTAATTATGACTCCTTCAACTAGATGTTGCTTCATACAAAGTTCTCGCTCTCTCCTCACTTTAGGAACCTATTCAAATTAGGACAAGGGACGGCGAATACCCTACTGTTGAACTGCAACAGCCCCGAGTTGATACTATATGTTGGAACTTATTAAAAAGTTAGCGAAGTTTACTTAATAAATATAGATTACCATAAAACATCTTAATGACATAGCAATGTATTTAAGATGTCATTTTCATGTCAATTACTTACGATAAAATAATATAATAAAATAGTAAATTCGTAACATTCAGCTCGTTATTCTAAATTCACTTAAATATCTTTATCATATTCAATTTTGTGACTAT
>JAOCNA010000025.1:4500750-4513933 GCA_026546675.1 Papilio helenus | reverse complement strand
AGAGGATATGCTTAAGAAGGGAGTGGATTCAAATATGACGGCTGATAGAATTGCATGGAAGAGCAGCACATACTGTGTCGACCCTCAGTAGGGATAAGGGCAAGTTGATGATTTAAGTACACTAAAACTTAAAGATTTAATTTCGATAAGCATCTAAAAAGAAAATATGAAAATCACGTAAGAGGATGCCTTTTCTTCTTTACTATTGTAGATGTTGTTTGTTGTACCAGTTTTAAAAAATTATTAAATTTTTGCTTATTTCGCCGAATTCGTCCGCCTTGTCCCTGCGGGAGAATGCATTTTAAATAAAACCTACTCAATCTAAGCTCTTGTATTGAAAAATGTTTCATTTCACTTTCCAGTGATTCTGTAGAAGAAAAACCATTTCTCCATTCATAATTTTGTACCTAACCCACTAGGTTTAGGTTAATCAACCCAATAGGTTTTGTTTAATTCTCTATTATACGGAAACCGAAAAACTTTAAGATCCAAGGTTTCCTCGATATCTTCATTATTAAATACAATTCACTTATTGCATTACAAAACTCCGACATATGTGCAAGATTACGTTTTTACGGACATAAACAGTTGTGCAACACTTGGCTGATACCTTGTGAATTAATTTACCTCGTATGAGCTACAAATGTTGAATAAACAATATCGCAATATTACTGTTAACTGCACTCTGAACCCGTCCACAACGAAGATCAACTAGTTAAGTAGATCAAAACAACGCTATTCCTGGGAATTCAATATTGATGGCGCACCGTGGAACCACGAGATAAACACAATCTAACAGCTTTCATTGACACAATTCACTTGAGCTGTACATTTCTGAGATGACAGTTATTGGCTGTTTTCTATATAGTTACAATTAAGAAAATTACAAATATAAAAAAAAAAACATCTGTTCGGCAATTCTGCTTTAATAATAGTAATTTCCAAAGAGGCTGGACATATTTTGACACGACGCGTATTACTCGTAGAAAGTAACTTATGTGCGAGAGTAACTTAACTTTTTTAATTTCGGGCCAACAATGGTTCGGGCCAACGTTGGTGGATCGTTGGCCCTAGCTGGTACTAGCTAATGCTAGTAATATATAAAATATGTATGAATTTGACGCTGAAACTTTGCTGAGCTGAAATCTGAAAAGTGAATTGTTCGTGAAAAGTTACCAGCATGAACTAAATACGTCAGATAACAGAATATGTTTTACTATTTGTGGGTTATGTTACAAAAAAACAGATGTGATAGTTTAGCTATTTTACTTATTTTAGATGGATGGATGGAAGAGTGTTAGAGTTTACAGCCAAAAAGGCAGAACGGATCTCGTTGAAATTTGGCATAGTTCTAGAAAAAAACATACAGGCTACTAACTTTTTTTTAATTCAAACGCGTATGGTGTCGCGGTCGAAAGCTAGTAGTACAATAAATTAAATAATATCGAATAGTAAACTTTCGACGAGCATTATATTTATAGTGTAAAAATGTTAATTTGAAATTAAAGGTATCTTTAGAGCGGAACATTGCGTGTTGGTGTATTCGAATGGCGAGGCCGATTGTATGGTGACCGGTAAAGATCTTAGCGCGATCTTAGCAAAGCGGAGAGGAGGAAAGTTATTGCATATACATTGAAGTGTAAAGTCGTCGAGACACATTGAATTACAACTTTACCATACGCAATTATCGTAATGCAACGTATCATTTGCATGAGTATGTGAGTTTCGAACCTCATTGTAATTTTCCTTTAAACTATCTGGACTCCATACATATTTACGTAGATAACAAATACAATAAGAACTGCTTCATACCACGTGTTCTAAAACGATCGGTTATTACGACCAAAACTAAATATAGTTTAATATAACCTTATAAACAATACAATAACTCTTAAAATAGTATCCATTATAACAACTGAATCTTGCCATTGCTTTCATTGTTGTTATAACTTGTTTAAACGTATTTTGACGTCTTTCTGACTCCACATTGTAAGCGAGTCTCTCCCTCTGTTTCGAATTCCGGATGTTTCGTATTCCCCTACTTCCGGCTTATTTTTTTTAATAATGATAATACCTGACGATTTTTCGTTTTACTTTTTTATCAATACGCCTATTACCATGGGGGTCTCATGAAATATGTAAAGATACTTAAATAGAAAATATATGTTATGAAATAATAAGTTTTTATAAGGTACAAAATAAGTTAGCAGCTAGTATAGCTATAGAATTTGGTTGGAGAACGAAATAATTTGTCACGGAGGCTAACATTAGACATTCTTAACTTTTTTTGTTCACTGTTATTATAAGCAAATGTATATGTTTGAGGTTGAAGATGTAATGTTTATAAACCATGACCTGAAGAATCCACAACTTGTCAGTATCACATTACTATTGTCTTAAAATGGTGACTTAACTAAGAATAAACACAGCACTGTTTTTGTTGTTGTCTTCAATTCTTAACAACACTGAAAATGTTGATTTTAATCGGTGTTTAAAACATCCCAGTAGCATTTTAGTCCTAATCTTTAATAATAAAACTGGAACACACTATTAAAAAATATTGATTTTGTGAAAAACATTTGAGAAACCTTTGGGTCTTACAAAGAAGTAGTGGTACAAAACAAAAACGGTTTTATACGAGTACAATTGTCGCGGTACCAGCGAAGGAAGAGGAATTTGGTTTTTGTAAGCAATCACAGATTTCTTCCAACGCATTCCCGTCACTTGATGTAAACAAAAACTATAACATAGATATATTAATGTACAAGAGTGGGCTTATATTTTGCATTTTGTTACAATTATTATCTACATTATTAATTATATTCCGAATCCAAAAGTCGATTTCTTTCTTCTCTAGTATTTTTATTCAAGCCAGAGAAAATGTAATAAATTGAGAATTGCGGTTATTTAATAAAAACAATGAATATAGTAATAGAAAACACAATCCCTACATCGTGGTGAGATAGAGCCACTCGAAATTGCCTGACCCTGAGTGAAAGTTCTGTGTAGTCACATTCCGGCGCGGAAACAGGGCCCTAAACGCTCTTTCTCCTGATTGCATCTAACCAATATGT
Source organism: Papilio helenus (assembly GCA_026546675.1). Lineage (NCBI taxonomy): Eukaryota > Metazoa > Arthropoda > Insecta > Lepidoptera > Papilionidae > Papilio > Papilio helenus. The sequence goes on along the minus strand of JAOCNA010000025.1, from coordinate 4,510,859 downwards.
ACCGGGGACTACAAGTTTAAATGGCGATACTTCACTGGCTAGTTAGTTATTATCATTATAATAAATATACGTGAAGTGAAAGCGTACTACCCCTGTTTAACGAAATCGCGGGAACCGATAAACGAATGAACAGTGCATAAAGCTATTTAAAAAAAATGCTTATGAATTACGAGTATGGTTCAATTTCGACTAAGGTGCTGTTTACCGTTGAGCTTATTGGAAATTTCTTAATTCATCACTATAGTACAATAATGAAATCTTAAATTCTCTTTCTCAAAAAATATTTACAACAATGTAAATAATTTTTGATACAGTAAATATTTTGTAGTTTGGTTGTATCTTTTATGTTAATTATATTCATTTTAAGTTTGAAGTATAATTTTTTTTTAATGTATTTTTTTTAAAATAACATTGTGTTAGGCAAATTAATTTTATCTTTATGAAACAATCGACCTGCTAACTTCAAGCGATGAAGGCTGCGTGACTTTCAATGCTTGTTTTCTAGGGGAAGTTAACAAATTTTGAAATAGGGTCATTGGCAACCAACTACATCGACTACGTAATTCAATTGCGAGTAAAAGAATGATACATATACAGTACTGAAACACATATCAACCGGCAATTTAATTAACCGCCTAAGTGATATCCCTACGAACAGATTTAGGATGTAGAATTAACTAAGGTTCTCCCTTACTTAGCAATTGACAACTGTAAGTGCATCAGTTACTCTTTTATGTACCTATTTTTACTGTAGACGGACAACTCGGCGCATAATAAAATATGATTGATTTTTGTTATATGATTCTCTATCATATCAAATAACTTATTATATACTCACTGAAACAAAAAATATACATGACTAATATCTTGCCTTCGCCTATTATCATAATATACATATTTTATAATGTAATCAATGTAAACGAGGCGATTGAACTCTTCTGCGCACTTTTTTTAATCGATATAAAAAAATGATATGAGGATAATGTCAAATAGCGGTAAAACAAAAGATGACGCTCTTAAAACTAGTATTTTTGAACAAATTTTCTCGTTCTTGTTTTATATGAAAAGTACCCCCGAGATCCGATCATTAGAGATGAGATGTCGCGTGCCACGATTTACATCACCCGGCGGGTTGGCTAGCGACCTAATTATGCGTAAACTAACTGCGTATTGGACGATGTAACGGTTCAAGAATGTGGTCGCGCCCGTTAGCTGTGAGTCTACGGAAACTTTAGGTGATTGGAAGTTATCAAAAATGACTAAATATTATAATGATCTAGCCAAATATTCATTTCAATAACAAAATGCTTATTTCTGGTTACAAAATCCAAAAATTGTTATAATACTTTTTATTTCAATTGTCTTCTAATCTGAAATTTTGTTTAATAACTAGTCAAGTTATTTTCTTCCAAAAATACCAATGAGCTGAATAGTTGATCCATTGTTTAACTTCATAGTATTTAATAAACATTTGACTATGAATGCCATACCATACTGCCGTAAGTACTTAGTGATTCATGAGAAACTGTAAATAGATTATGGTGCCTAAGGTCATTTGCACAATAAAATATACACTACACAGATCATTGTCATAATCAAAATACATTCGTTTCTTTCCCTCGGTCACTATTTCTTTAACATTTCATCAACATACATTGCTCAAACTATTTCTAAGAACAGTGTGAAATTTTACAAATACTGGGAATTGGACGTCGTTGACAAATGTGCAACGCTTTATGATGTGCTTTGCGTCACCGAGAAAGCACTACTTTCACACATCGAGACGAGTCATCGTTGGCGGTTACGTCAGATTAGTTTTATCCAAATATTCTCAACAGACTCATGGCAACGTATCCGGGTTATTGCAAAGTTCCTCTCGGTTGTTGGGATGAAGGGTTTTATTAGTTTTTGCCTTTGAACATTCTATCACACATATTTACTTTGCCCATAATATCCTTCCGTTAGCAAAGCATCTTGTTTTTTTTATTCATATTAAACATAAAGAGAGTCTGGATCCTTATCATTAATAGTAATGTCGTCACATCTATGAGGTGTTAGCACTTGTTGTGTTAAGCATGTCAGATGGTGACCCGGCTGACCGCGGGACCTGTTTGCACCGTTGCGCGGACACGTAAATGAACCGTGTTTTTAGCACGATTATAAGTAGAATACGAAGGCGATACAAAATTAAGCTGCTGTGAGATTACATTACCTCTCACAACTGTCGCTGCATTATTGTGCGCGCCACTCATATATTGATCAACAATACACAGTCAGTTTTAAATTTCTAGCCATATTGGCGATGTGTATGGTTGTTTTATTATGGTCTCATGATTTTGTATCGAATTTACAAAGTGATATGTGCGAGCTTTTACTATGACTTGTTATCAAAAAAGGCATTCCGCATCAACATAATTACTCGTTATCGGCCAAAGACCTGCAGATAGAAAGCTACGCAAACAAAATCCAACATTCTTATGTTAGTGAAACTGTTGTGCAATCATCTGTAATGAAATAAATGTTGATGAATAATCTAACGAAAAATTAGAAGAAAACATTGAAATGTGCTTGAAGATAGAATACTTCATTTTAGTAATAATTTATTTGTTTTAGGTGTAAAGAAAAACCTAGTCTCGCCTAAACCCTAAGCTTTAAACTTTTTCGTATTAAGTACTATTAGATTTCGTCACATCCTATTATGTTAGAAGTATACATCATATATTGTTCTTCGTACGTTAGGTTAGGAAAAGTTAAATAAGGTAAAATGAACCCCAATCATTTCAAATAAAATTAAAAGCAGCTGAAAGCGTTTAAAGCGCCATCAATGTATAACTTCCTTGGCGATAACTCATTTGGGTCGTTGTGTACAGGTTACATTAAACCGTTTTTAATATTTACCATAAAAACGTGCACATTTTCTTCAATTCGTAGCTGGACTTTAGTTAACACTTTCACTTGTTTTTAAGTTATTACCACAAAAGAGATTTTACAATTTACAACTGTACTTGATCCTTGTTTGTTTACATTAGTTAGATATAACTGAACTCGTACGATGTGACCCACTGAACGAGATATTGTCGTACTTACGAGTACATAGTTGCATGAATGAAGTCTGCCCCAGGGTAGAAAGTTAACGTTTAAAGTCGTTTTCTAGAAAGTCATTCGTTTAGATAGAATAGAACATTGTATTCATTTTAACCTACCTTCATTGCCATTGAGATAGCCATATGAAACATTACCTTTGCCAAAACCAACGCAAACGATATGAAAGAATCATTCAACAGCTCCAGGGTTCAATATCAGAGCGTTAGCTTATTGGAATCACGTAGATTGCGATCGTCTGCCGAAGTTAGTATGTAATTTTATTCTGTCTGAAAATGTAGGGTTCCATAATAAAAACTAAGCCTGACAAAAATCGGTCAAGCAGTTTTGGTGCGGTAGGAGGTAAGATATACTAACACGTTTATACCCCAGAAAAACATAATAACGCATTATCAGCCGGAAAAAAAAAATAGTGTTCAAAAGATAGTTTATCAATTGTAAAAAATTAATTTATCTTGATACGCTCTCGCGAATGGGGTCTGTGCCCGTGGAATTGTTGAGGTCACCACGCTTTCTTAGGCCAAGTAATGGCGCCTTCATGTTTACAAGAAGCCAATTGTAACTGAAATGCACTTATTGCGGATTTAATTGTTATAAAAATATTATTATTACTTTTATATTTGTAAAACATATCATTTAAAAATAATCTGCCACAATGTAAATAGTTTTCTAATTCCCAAAATTAAGTAGCCTGTAGTAAATTGTTTTTTTTTCAATATACAATGTTGTTTTCTCTTCGTCTTTCTTACATACATTTCCATAAAAATGTGAAGAATGTTATGTAATTGGTATTTGATTTTTTCTTCCTTAACGTGTGACCGCCTGTTTAGTGATCATCTCATGGAGACAAGTATTAAACAATGCTGAGTTCAAGTCAACTGACACGCTCTGCTAAACTTTCACTTACGTGCTGACCGTGGGTCAATGAACGCCAGAGTTTATAATATTCGCCATTTTATTACTATTAATAACAAAATAACGCAACAAGAAATTATCGCTTATAAGTTTTAAAATTATTTTTAATCTTTTCCACATCTTAAAATATCAACTACAATACCAAGGAATACTATGGCATCGTTGTATATCTCACTGTAGCACGCATTATTGTTAGGAGTTTTTTTCACATTTCACCGGAATAAAAAGGAAACATGCAGAGTGATTGACATTTAATCCAACTTCGATAAGGAATATCCGGAGCACCGCTCAGTGTTGCAATAATTACCCCTTTCACAAGTTTGTAATTATAAAATCGAGTACTTTCGCTAAAATTTAACCTGCTACGGATCATTTCGATCACGAATCAATTCGAATTTGGAACGTTTCACGCAGATTAGAGCACCGCTGACGCTTTAAATAATTCGTTACGCACTGTCTGACGAAGAGCTGTACACGACGTCCAGTGTCGAAAGAAGAGTTCTGCCTCACTTGAATAGCATGGTCTTCACCGGTTGGTTGCTTTACTCTGCCTGCTTCTGGCATTTCAGGCTCTGTTAGACCAGCAGAGATAGCTTACCTCCAGTCAATTTCTTTGTTTCAGTTAAGAAATCTCTCTACAACTGGAGTTGACGACTGAGTAAGTGCAGTTAATGAATTTCGACATTACTTGCTTGGATACGTAGAACGTCGTCGTAGCGTTATGCAATAGATTAAGTCTGATAAACAGAGCGAAATCTTCGGTTTGTTGGTTGTTAACAACTTAATGATTAATTAAAGTCGAAGCTTTATCGATTAAATTTACATAAATGGAATTGGCAGAATTATTGTAACAAGTTTTCCTTCGTATATGAAAGTAGAAGCCATTAGAAAGTGAATGTGTAGTTGCGGATGTCATGTATTTTTACATTATACACATAAATATCAATAAACTTTGAGAATGTAACAAAAGTATTTCAAAAATGTTGCGATCTTTCGAGTAATTTATACCTGGATCCTTTTTTTCTAAGCACGCTTTTAACACTCCGACATTGGAATGCAGCGTGAATGATACATCTCATATTGAAATAATTTCAGAATTGTATTCTGTTTAGTTTCTTTGAGTGCATATTGATTACATAATACATTACTTACAATAGCATTTTATCTCAAGTTTGTTTAAATAAAAAACCCATTGCAAGTTTATTTAAGTTTAATGATATAGGTTATGATTAAAGAATTTATATTACAACTGGATGACGTCATATCATAAATATCGAAATCATAAAACCAGGACTTTATTTAAACATGCGTTCCGTGAGTTTATACGTCGTACGTCTACATACGTCGAAAAGGAACGAAATTGAATGACAATTTCGTAGTCCTGAGTAGACATTTATCAGGGCGAATTGCTACTTGATAGAACTCTATCACGGGAAAAATAAGGTGCGAATAAAAGATCTACCAGTAAACAGGCTCCCGCGATCGCACTGAGAGATACTTTAATGATGACTTGTCGCTTGAGAGGGACTCCTAGCACTCCGAGCAGCTCGGCCACCACGTGCGTTAGCTGGCTGGCACTCTTCCATCTCCGGTAGATGACTCCAGCGTTGACCGCCAGTAAAGCAGCGCCGGTCCCGCATAAGTATGCCTGCACCATATATTAGAGAACATTAGCGATTTAAAACAATACTCTATTTCAAATTGTAAGCACTGCCATCTCTCTTTATTCATTTAATATTGCCAGTAAAGAATCGAACAATCGGTCAATTGTTTTATCTCGCAAGGCTAAATAATAAATGATCGTCCAATAACATTTGAAAAACAATTAGAAAAATGGATGTCGACACAAATTTAAAAGGGAAGAAACTTGAAATTGAGATATTTTATGTGGTAAAACATTTAAACATAAAAACAGCTAACTATAGTGTTTAAAATGTTTACCTGGATAGCATTACCGCGGCAATTGGCAGACCCGGCGCACAAAGCTAGGCCGAGCTCGGCGATGCAATACGCTATGACGACGCCGCCCGTCACCGATTGCTCCCAGCGGAACAGTCGCAGAGACCGCAAGTGCACCGTCAACATGCACGCTAACACCACCAGAGTACCCAGCCGCAGCAGCAGCAGGGAACTTTTTAAAGTAGAGTCATTATCCCTTTGAACTTTTTCTATTACGGACATATTTTGTTAAATATGTTAACATTTTACAAACATGACTTGTAAAATTAGTGACTTTCAGGTGACATATTGCATTTTGTTGCTAGAGTTTGTTTTATAGATTAACAATTTCTTTTACTTTTATACAATATTATGCAACTGCCTTCATACTTAAAAAATACCGAAAACAGTTAAGATTAACGCTCATAACAAATTAAAATTTTCTACGAAATGATTGTTTTTACTCGCTTTCGTAATAATATTCGCTGATGTACGACAGCCTTTAATGGACTGAACACTAGTAAAAAATAAAAAATAAACGTAGGGAGAGTAAGTGAGAGGGATGGAAAATATAGAGGAGGTTATTATTATCCTTATAACCTTTGATTAAGATTGCGATATGACCCAGCTCACCTGGGGGCAAAGAACATACGTTTCATGTCTTTTCTACACATCCCGTTCCTAGTTTGTAGGTAGGTTAGATAGGTTTTGTATTACATCCTTCCCGTTGATGTAATAAAAAAACCTATGTTACTCAGTGATAATGTGCCTTTCTAATGGCCAAATAATTCTTGAAATCGATTCAGTAGTTTCGGAGCCTGTTCACTGCAAACAAACAATCGTTCCTCTTTATAATATTGGTATAGTTATATTAATAAAAATACATATTTTTATGCAGGATACGCAGCAGCGACGTGTCGTTTCCCCGGCGCGCCGGCGCATTCCCGCGTGGATTTCTCCGACGAGAATCTGGCGGAGGGCAGTGTTGCCACCTACACGTGCGAGCGCGGTTTCGAGCTGCTCGGCCCTGCTAGGAGGATATGTGCACACGATGGAACATGGACACCAGACGGTATCCCATTTTGCGGTAAGCATCAAATTTCTTCATTTACTACTAGCAGGTTTAAAAATTAATTAAGTTTTTACAATACTTTGATATAATGAAGAATGCATTGTTACAATGAGTTTAAGCCATTAAACATAATGTGCTAAGAAAAGTATAGTACTTAGGTAATAATATGGTAGATATTAACAGATGTACTGATAGAAGTACTTAGTACTTAGATGTTACAAGAAATATCATAAAGTCGCGTTCGCGCTTCGGTTTCCGCACGAAAACGTCGCTGCGCTGACCCACTTTTACTTTCATCGTCGAGAAATCACTTCACATGAGCCGTGAATGAATTCGAAAAAGCGGAAGATTCATTGTGGATCACTCCCACGGCTCTCTCTGTTCGGAAACTTTCCGACGCTCATCGCTCACGCCCTTTGTTGCGAATGTTTTGCGGGACACTACCGGTTATACCTCACATTACCAATTATAAAAGTAATAAATTCAAAGTATATACATTTTTAATATACCAAAGTTAATCAATATTAACCAAGAATTTATTTGTTATATTTTATTATCCAATATTCTTTATAAAGTTGGACTTACAGTGTCTTTCCTCTGTCGTAACAACTGTACGAAAACATATGTCTTTTCGGTAGTGGACTCTCGCGGTTAGCTGATGTAAAATGAACCGTCATATGGTGGTCGGCTGTAATGTTTTGTGCTGTGTACGCCGATGCACATGAAATTCGATTACGATGAAGTCACACTTGAACAGTCTACAAAAAAAAACGTCGTCCAATAATCTAAAAATTTAAAACAATGCAAGCGTTGTTGCTCGTTGTGACTATAGCAACGCACGCGTACCATTTATGTACAATTCGATATATCTACCAATATTGGCCATTTTTATGAATCGAAAATACTATAAGAATACAAATTGCGTTTTATAATTGAAAAAAAAAAATCGTTAATGCAATGTAATATTTGACCCGGTTATGAGCACAATGACACCTGTCGCCCGCCGCCTGCTGCCGGCCGGTGGCCACCTGTGGGCTCGAGCCGATTGTAGTAAAAGAATAATTAAATAATAGCACGAAGCCATACGCGCGGCGGCCGATAGTTTTTTTGTACCGTTACTGAAGTAGAAACCGGAACACAAAAGTGTAGGGTTCTAGAACATGCATATACATAACTTGTAACGTTGTTATAAAGGTTTTTTGAGTCATCATTGCCTGCATTTAATATTAATTAAAACGTATGAGGCTTCGGACGAGTATAAACTTATTTGTAAACATTTTACAACAATATTAAATAAATTACTCAGGGTTAATGTGGCATTAAAATGATGAAAGAATCTTTGAAATCAGTCTAGTAGTATTTGAGATTATTCCTTATACTTATAAACATATGGATACAAATAAAGATAGAAAAGAAACGTGTAAAATAAGGTTACTATTCTGACTTTACAACTAGTTACTCACCCAGCAATATAGTCACGAAGTAATGTTTGTTTCTTCAATAAACACATGAGTGTAGTCAGTGAGCGCAACGGTCAACGGGGCGACACAAAACACCGTCATAATCGCAGTAAAATACTCAATACAAAAATACTGTACAAATTACAATAATTATTATTTGTATGTTGAACTCGTAGCGATATATCGTAAGCGGTTCATGCTCTGATAGAATCTAACGCCCGGCCTCTCAATATTACACCATTCACAAATTATATACAATGTCTTTTTATTTTAATATACATGTAACATTGACACACATCAAAATTTGATCCCAAAACTGTAGTCTTTAACCTCGTTTTATTTTCTAAATTAAATAATGAGATCGAACCTAGTCATATGGATTGTTTGACGAGTTCGTAACGGGCCGCGGAAGATGAGGATTACAGGTCACATTCAGCCTGCGTTGAAGGTAGACGTAAGATAAATATATACCTACAAGTTAATACTTTCTCATTCATAAATATGTTCATATAATATCTTCATTTGTATCAAGGCACTGTTCGCTAACAATCGATAACCGTTTTGTTTATTTAGATTCATCATCTTATTATCTTATCCTAAAATAATAGCCAATATTAAAATATTCAACTTGCGGTACAAATAAGTCGTACGAAAATACACACTTGACTCTGCGTACATACATCTATACTAAAATAGTTATATTTCAGTATATAATATACATTTTGTAAATAGGCTTCAAAGCTACCAGATCCGCCGGAAAAATTACGTTTCATATAAAAATATCGATCTTTACTTTTAATTGCCGGTCGCAAACGATATTTGTTACAGCTAGTAATAATTAAAATTAGCCGCGGTGGTGGCACCGGAGGTCGGGTTAGGTGGGATTCGATTTTTGGACATTTTGGACGCCAATCGTTTGAGTGCGACAATGGAATGTTAACAGAACTACGCGTGACTGAGGACGCGAGGACGCGAGGGCGCGGCACTACCCTCTCCCTCCTCCTCCTCCTCCTCCACTACACACCGCACCCGCGAGCAGCCACCGACGTCACACTGCGCGATCACTCAGTTCAATCACAATCATATAAGGTTAGAGTTCCTTGTGGATTGTCGCGTTTGTGCACATGGTCGTATAAGACTGCGTTGTTCACAGCACACACACCATCGAAACTGAAGTCTGGAGGCTTCGGGAGCCTTCGAAAAGTTGCTTCAATGCTTCGACAAATTCAACGGCAAATCTGAAACGGAGAAAAGTATTTTTTTTAAATGATTACAAAAACGCACTTTGACATTTTTACACAAAATCCAATAATAATAAATTAAAAATTATTTCAATCGAAAATTAATGATTGTTTAATAATAAAGTACCAAAGTACTAACCGGAGGTGTGTTCGTCCTTGGGTATGTGGTCGGTGAGCAGGGGGTGCGGGTGCGGCAGCGGGGCCCAGGGGCCGGGCGCGTGCGGTGCGTGCGGCGGGTACTGCAGCCACAGCGGCGGCGCGCGGTACAGCGGCACGTAGCCGTACGGGTACGCGTACACGTCGATGGTTCTGCGCAGTTTCGACTAACCAAGGGCGAAAACCAAGACCACACCAAAACCATCCCTGCGAGGAACTGGGCCT
>JAOCNA010000025.1:4484439-4498176 GCA_026546675.1 Papilio helenus | reverse complement strand
ATGAGTTATTTTAATTTTAATAAAATATACAAAACAATAAACTATCTATTATCAAAACTTGTAACATTGTTACACCGTATCGATAAATGTTTATCGAATACATTGAGGCTATAATGGGCTGTTTATCTTATTGGAGTTGGCCGGAATAAACCGCATTTGATTTACCGCGCCTCGTCCAATGAATACGTTGTGACAGGACAATAAAATAACCAATTTATTATATCTATATACATTTAAACCATTCAAACTTACCGCATGTCAGCATTTGAATGTATCACTGTCTTTGTTTCAACTGTCACCGACTTTGACTACAGAGAAACGGACTAGGCAGGTGCCGAATCTATACATGTAATAGAATTGGAGTGTCTGTAATATCAAAAGAAAAATTCCAGATTTCGGAAGATGATGTATTTGCGTTGTTAATAACGAAAATCGCATTTAAAATTTTTATGTCTGTCTGTCTGTCTGTCCACAAGCAGCGTTTGTTCCAAGTAATATACGAAACGGGTGGGGCGATTTCGACCGGACTTTCACTGAAGGGTAGCTTACATAAACGGGCATATTATAGGCTACTTTTTCATGGTAATATTGCATGGACGAAGTCGCTGGCAACAGCTAGTATTAAATCAATTCTGTCACTATTAGGATGAGGTAAAGATGCCAATCATGAATACATATGCATACTGGCATGTAAAATTAAAATGTGTTTAACAGTATACTTACTAACTTAAAAAAAATATCCACTTGCAGAAAATACAAAGCAAGCAAGTGTAGTTTTATTTGTAAAAGGAAATGCGTGATTGAGAGGTCCTGTCTATTAAAGGTCAACGCACTAAAATTGAATTTTGTATTTAAATTAATTGCCAATAGATGTCATTATATATTTAAATGTTTTATTTGATTACAATAAATTGAGCTTCTCATAGGTATATAAAATAATAAAAAATAAAATGTTTTATTACATGTCAACACAAGGACACGAGGTGGCATACTAATCTTGACAACTGACATTGCACCTTTCAGAGAAAGTGCCGGTAAAAAATTTTGTTCTGAGGTAGCCATATAACTATTATAGATTATTCCACTAAAACATTACTGGCAGTGGGATACCACAGTTTCATATTACGATGTGAAAATGGAATTATTTACTTCCAGTCGTACTGTCTCCCGAGGGAATAACATGCCGTGTTTACCTACGCTTGGATAACGTAATAATTCTTTTAAAAATAATTAACAAACATAACCTTTCTGCTAATGGGTTCTGTAACAATTTTTTAAAATATACATAACTAATAATTTAGCTAGTTTGTTTATATTATTATGGTATAGTTTAAAATATATTTTCTATTTTTTTAATACATTTTTGTATAATCATGTACTATATAAAAGGCATTTACATTAGAACGGATGTAGTTTTTCTATTGTTCCAAGGAACCCTATTATGTACGTAATGCATTAAAGTTTCGTTACCTCGCGCCTTTTAATGCATACATTTTTAATAAATTTAAGTGCACCTCTAGTAGATGCTTATAGAATGTGCGGCTTGAAAGTAGAGAGCTTTGGTTGCGTTAAGATTAAGATTAGAAAAGATACAGATAATTTCTACAAGCGAAATTACAACGAATTGAGATGAAGATCCCACTTTAAGGCCAACGTTTGTAAATGATAATAAGACTTAAAGAATACTGAGTCGATATTTAAATATGTAACAATGTAAATGATAAGGTCATGTTTAACTTCAAATTCAATTTACATTTTGACATCTGTCAGATTGTAAACGGCACTTACGAAGCGTTCTACACTTAAATTTAAAACGCTTTCGAAAATGCAGATATTCCATCTCTTAAAAGGAAAGACAAAGTAAAATGTTGTTAATAAAAAACTATAAGTTAAGCGCCAATAGCCTAATGGCTTAGGGTACGGACTACCGATCTTGCGGTCGAGGGACCGAATCCTACCATTCGACTATTGTAAACCATATCCTAGCACAAGCCTAGAGCTTAGTTGGAATAGTTAAAGGAAATATTGGTAAAATAACAAAAATCTACTAACATTTTTATTAAAAAAAAAAAACAGAAATGAAAAAAAGATAACTTATCGTTATTGATTTCCGAATTATTATAACTTGTACAATAATCTTCTTACATTTTCTCTAAATTTACGTATGAAAAATAATCCTTGTATTATATCCGTGTACTTGGTTTGTTCCGTAAAAGTTGTCAAGTATTGCAGGATAACCCAATTATAACTTCCTTATCTTGGACCTTGTCAAATCTTTTACAGCCTGTTACAAAGTTTAATAACCCGGTTCTAAGTAACAGTGTTGATAAAACGGACCTCGGAATTTATGGTCGCGAATTTTTTCCCATAAACCGCAGAGTAATTAAATGATTACCAAATATAAAAAATTGCGAAAATTTTATGTTTATGTGAGTTTTTACGTACAATTCGTGTAAGTAGCAATAATATATAATATATATTATAACAATAGTAAATTAAAGAAAAGAAATAAGAAATCTTCTAAGTAACAATTTAAACTCATATTATGGGCTTTCGTTATCAAAACACTTTGTATAAAACATCATCCTTGTCGTTCTATAATATTAAAACAGAGATAACATTATGTTTTAATACAAGTACTATGCAATGAAAACAGTGTTTGCATCCTAAAACAAATGACGGTATGCGGAACATTTAAATACATATTTAACAAACTCTCTGTCGCGTAGTTACCTGTGCATTTAATAATATATCGTCAAAGTATGTCTAATTAAAAGTTTGATGCCTTCGGGACACCGATGTGTGAGGGTTGTTTAGTCTAGATGACAAACTGGTGATGTTATAAAATTTGTTTTTTTTTTTTTCATTCTTCAATCAACAGTGTTTCTATATCAAGCAAACAACAAACTATGATTTTTAACGTCAATCATTTAAAAACCACATATGATTATATTACAAAAGTGTTAGGTAGACTATTTAGCCATTTTTTAAAATGAAAATAGTAGATTTTTGTTAATTTACTAACATTTCTTTTACCATACCAACTAAGCTCTAGTCTTGTGCTAGGATATGGTTTACAACAGTCGAATGTCGGGATTCGAACCCTCGACCACGTAATCGTAAATCCGTACGCCTAACCATTATTGGTACTTTAAACCTCCTAACTTTATTTAGTTAAAAAAAGTATATTTGAATATTTACCGATGCTTCTTGTTCGCTGTGTCTATTAATAAAGTTAGCTGTGATAGCCATAGCTAGCTTGCCACGGAACTCTTTACGTTTGAATCCGTGTAACGTATTACGTTTGCCGTCCGCACCGACCAGCGCATCAAACTCATACTGCGATACAGGGTGCTCGGCCGGAGACACACGCGCCCTCCAACCAACCCCTGCAAAGTACATCACATAATATAGTTCAGAATATGATAAATGTAATATTTTGCATGTAGTTATGACCAAATTTTTTTTCATGTTATTTCATTTTAATTTCATTATCAGCTCACGACTCAACGCGATGTATCTATGGGAGCTAACGAGCCTCCAATTGCCCAGTGACTCGGAACTCACTCAATCTCAATGCAAGTACACATTTAGATAAAAGCAAATAGATAAATATCAACTTACTCTCCCCATGCCGAGTGATACTTGGCTCCAATAACTCCTCAAAACTGACACCTTCGTGCAATTCTACGCCAAGCAGTAACGCTACCTGTAAACCAATTCAACATTGATTTGTCAATTAAACCACTTTATATATTACGAGCCGTTCCCGTGCGGCTTCATCCGCATACTACAATATATATTTTTTATCGGTTACATTTCTTAAAATTTTCATTTGCAAATGTAAACATTTAAACGTTTAAATGTCAACTAATGCCTTTGCTATTGGATATAAATTACTTTTACCATCTCTGCTACTATTGGCTTGTAGTTTTTGTCCCTTTCTCGCAAAGCGGTTTTTCCAATTTATACGCCTATAGCGTGTCATAAGTGCAGGGCTAATTATTAAAAAAAAAAGAGTAATTCAAAAGTATATTGTGATTACGGACATCCTATATAACAAAGAAATGTGTGTTTACGCTTTATTATATTATAAAGTATAGATATATCCTTTTTTGTTAATTATTGAGCGAAGTTTTTGTTAATATCAAGGTAAAAGCTAATTTTTATTCGTCTTACATACCTTCATAAGAATGCACTGCAATTGTCGTATGCTGATATGGTCAATTGAACCCGCGCAAAATTTTCCGAAAAATTTCTTAGCGCCCAGAGCGCGCAGATCTTGTATGACGAACGGCCACAGATGCAGTACATTATTACGTGACATACGATCACGTTTTTCTACAACGACCTGTTAATACATAAACTTAATTTACAAATATTCTTGGGAACAACTCTACGAGTTAGCAGTCAGCCTATCCTTGCCAGCGCTACTTTGTCTTAGTGCGTAGCAATGAGAAAAACCAATTGGTGTTTCTTACAATGTGTAATCATAAATATGTTATGGTTTATTTAATACTATACAAAACATGCTTTCATCTATAGTTATATAGTATATGTTTTTATACTATATTTTGTATGTAAAATAATAAAAGATACATAATACGAGACGTGAGATTTTTAAGTATACTTTAAAATATATTACCACTTTAGCTCCCAAAAGTTGGCATTCAATAGCCACTCTTAAGCCACAGGGTCCTGCGCCGATTATGAGGACTTTGGTCTGCGCGCATATCCTGCCCTTGCCGTACACCTTGTGGTTCGCTCGGAGATCGAACTTCTTGAACAGAGCTTGCGCCTTCCATGAATTTGCCAGTTTCGCCTGCAAAATGTATACGAAACAAGAAATATATAAATTGAACTTTGCTTCAAACCTAGTCAAAATCGCCACTCATATTACACCCAATAGGAATAAAAAGACATTACAATTGATATCTACATTAACCGACAGGTGACCGGGAACTTAAATAATTTCCAACAGCCAAAAACGTTGCTAAATGCACCGGTCCGACAGGTGAAATATCACGACCCCACAGAAGACAGCATTAAGTAGACCATTTTTTTTTAAATATTTATCCTGTGTTACTGATGAAAAAGATGTCTAAAGTCCAGTTTCGTCCGAGGAGGATCACCTAACCCACCCTCTTCTATCAAGGAAATTATAAGAAAAAGACTTGTAATTGACGAGGGAGAAGATGAATAAAGAAAGGGACTGTTTGTTTTATCCTCCGCATCATACGCAAGAAAAGTAAGCTCTTTTGCTGTCTACTCGATGTAAAAAATTGTATTCTATAAAGACCTAACAATAAATTAAACCGCCCCGGTTTGGCACGGGTAGCACAGCACAGTTCACAATTTTCAGTCAGTCTTTAATAATAAGTAAGAAGAAAAACATAAATCACAAGGTTCACAGAAATATGTATAAAAAGCATCAATTGCAAGAGCATCGCTCAGCTTCAATAGAATATAGGAGGTTGATTTAAAAGCTAAGTTTAGCTAGATCGCAGAGGAGACAGCATAGCACAGTATTCAAAGCCAATTCTCAAAGTATGTAACGATCACTCCTATTTTAGGCTAGAGTCAATGTCCACGTTGCAAAAAATTTCATCATATCTGACTGATTTTTAATACACCATCACTCTTTGGCTTTCTTAAGATTGTCTTAGATAATCCCACCAACTATTCATAAAAATCTGTCGACAAAGGATATAGAGACATATCAAGGACAAACATAGAAATATTAATGTTGATTTATTTAAAAAAAGGTATAGAAAAAAAGTACTGTAGCCTCCATACTAATTCTAACTTCTTAATACTAATTACGCAAGCTTTATAGCAAGAGGGCGTTGGCAAAAATAAAATCAAGTGTTCACATAACAGAATAACAATCGGCCTGGCGAGCATTATCGCAACTGATAAACATCACGTCATCATGAAACAATTAGTGATAGCGCTGCAATGCAAATTACTATGACAGAAAAATCAGTACATCCTAATCGAATATACCATATAATTTTCTTTAAAAAAAACTAAGGTTTTAAACTGAATCTACCGACCCCGTGTAAAAGAATTTGTATCGGATTACATATCAGTCGTCAAAGTCAACAAATCATACTTTATTTTCATACTAGCTCTCGACTGCGACTCCGCTCGCGCGGAATAAAAAACAAAAGTGAGTAGCCTATGTGTTCTTCCAGACTATCCTCTACATCTATATCAAATTTCATCGAAATCCGTTCAGCCGTTTAGGCTACGCACTCTAACAAACACCCATCCATCCATCTAAACTTTCGCATTTATAATATTAGTATGAAGTATGATATATTTCAAACATCAAACAAGCAGCATGGATACTATTAATTACGGTAAATGCAGAGAACCATAATCATCTGCTTTTCACTTTCGTTTTTAATTAAGGAAAGTAAATATATTACATCATAGTATAATTGTTCGTAGTAAGCGTTGACGCAACATACTGGTAACTTTGCACATTTTATTTAATTATAGTTTGTCTAAATAAGGGTAATTAGTTTGACAATTCATATGGCAATTTAGTAGGGATGGGTTGTGTAAAATCAGTTGTCAATCTTTTCGATTTTCGATTTTTACACTCATAGAAGTTGAAATCGATAGATCATAGTGAAACCTACTAGGATTAAAATAAAAAGAACACTGTTTTTTTTATTAGGTTATTCAAAGTCAAATCAATACTGAAAAATACAGAACATATACAAAGAATGATACTTAATAGATATTTTTTACTAATACGGTCGTGCATAATCTAAGTGGAATTCGTTAATATTATAGTCATCGCTGTCACTATATTCACTACTAGGACCGTCCCTTAATTTAATAATAGATAAATAATAATTTTAGTTTAACATTTTTTAAGATCAAACCGAATATCGATAGTTCACAGCACAGTTATTGGCTATGCGCTTATGTTCCGTCACTATGATACCCGTCTATTAAGTCCGACATTTCCCTTCATACAAATTTTATTCCATATTTTATATGTGTTATTAATCAAACTAATCAACCTTATTTAGACAAACTATAAACTCTCCTTATAAAAGAAAAGCAAATTACACAAACCTTTTCTGGCGTCCTAAGAATATTAAGTAGTTCAGACACGTGCCGGGGCATAAATAAAAAAATTACATTTCCTGGACTGGACAGATATATGGAGTGACTATATCACGCTAAAATTAATTCCACTATATGCCATTTATAACAAAAACATTTGAGAAGTTGTAATTTTTAAATGTCACTTTGTATGATCTGATGTGACCGTCAGGTCATTTTATAACTAAGAAAAAAAAAACATTCATTATGCGGGGCGCACAAAATATCCTTAGAAATAAATACTTTCGCGTCGAACTATTCGATACATTCTTTATACAACAAAAATATGCTTGGAGATGGTTAGTCTATTTTCAAATAAAACACGACGCATATATCTGAATTGTTTTGCTCTCCAGACCTGTTGTTTATCAAGTAACCATGAAAACTCTGGAATCATCCGAACATCCGGATTTTTTGTGGCAGCGTGCCAAAATCATGCAAATAAGAGAGAGTGTTTAAACGCTTCACACTGATTTACGTTCTCGTACTATTCTCCGTTCCGCCGCGTTGGACGTAAGTCTAACACAAATAATTAGTTTAGTGAAACGATGCTTAACTTAACATAAGAATTATTATGAACTAGTTTTTTAAAGCTAACACTTTCGTGTTACTCATCAAATTACTGATATCTCCTTAATCTTTTGGCTTTACCGAGATCAAAACACACATGTAGTCATAGATATCAAGACAATTTGTTGTACAATTTGCCGCTTACTAATAAACTCGACATTTCACTGATGCAGATAATTTATAAAATATAATTTGTTTAATAATGCTATCATATGTATTTATCAAATAATTTAATCTAACCACAAACCTTTATTTTAGGGTAGAAGTCGGGCAGTCTGTTCGGTTTCAGGTTGAGGGTATTGCAAATTTCTCGATGTAACGCCAAGATTTGTTTCATGGTTCCCGCCGAACAGAAGTGGTCGAACATTTCTGCGGCGAGGGCGCACTCGGGAGGTGTTACTTGTGCTCGCATCATTTTGGTACCTGCTGACAATTTACATAACATTCATTATACAAGATAAAATCATCACTGATTCATCCAACAGTGCAACGAAATGTACGCTATATTTTAATCATTTTGTTTTTGAACTTCCCAAAATCTACGATTTATATAAAAACGACTTAGGCAATAAACGTTAACAACAACAAAGATCACTTTCAACATCATTTTAGAAAAGAAAAACATTATTGTAAAAGGATGATAGTTCGTAGAAGACGAAGGCTGTGCTTCAACCAGTTTACAGCGAGTGGCTTTATATGGCACAGGTAGCGACGTTGGTCACATTATTGTACAAAAATGGTATTACATTACGTGTCCTTTTTCTTTGTCTCTAACCAATAAGTAAATTAATTTGACGAATTTGTGCAAAATATTTCAGTATACCGCAGTAAGACTGTATACGGCATACTTATCTACTAATACTCATACTTATCTTACTAATATTAAAAGTGCGAATGTATGGATGGATGTTTGTTACTACGTATCTGCACAACGGCTTAACGGGTTTCGCTGAAATGGTGTGTTGCGAGCAACAGCAGGTTATGTAATATTTATGACAACTATGTGAGTTAACTGGACAGTTATGGTAAAAGATATATATAATACAACGAAGGGGAAGACGCGGTAATTCAATCCAGCTTCATCAAGTGCTCAGCTGCAAGCGATTATGATCCTAAACGAAAGACAATAGAGGTACTGCTAGTAAAGAGTGCAATTACACCATTCAGTCAATGATCTCATAAGGATTGTCACAAGAGGAAGCTTAATTGAATCCATACATATGTCAGTCACTATTAACACTATGGTAAGATATAGCTTTGTAAACAAATAAAAAGCAGCAATTTGGAAGTTGCAACATGTTGAACCAAGATATCAAATATTTTTAAATATTAAGCAGTGAATATCTCTACAAGTAGTCATGAATCATGTACACCATTTAAAAGTTGGTATTAATCAAATGTACAGTGACATTATTTTGTGCCTATCCTTCATCATTGCATATATGGCGGACTATCTAGTAGCTAAAACTTAATTTGTTATAGGTTGTTAAATAATCGCAGTTGATCTACACATGGAATTGACCAACAGGCACCGCCTTACTTATCCTATTATGACAATTACTCATTTTATTAGCGACTTAGAAATATGTTTTAACTCGTGAATACTCAAACAAATGTGTACTAGTTAACTCATTGTTTCAAGAATGCTTAATTATTATAGTGTACAAAATGCAATAAAACAGCGCACACTTTCACAAACTGATCTTTCTAAAAATTGTATTAACCTAAAGATCTCACATTATGTATTACTTTATTTGCCCCTAGACATCTTAAATATCCAGATGTTTAATTGTCCTGATGTATGCATAGATCTATAAAACTACTCAACAGATTTTGGTGCAGCATCATTTTGATAGACCGAGTGATTTGTGGAATTTTAGAGCTTCCTAATGTGATGTATATCAACACTTTTTTTGAGCTTAAATTGTAATAAACAATAAATAATTAACTACTAAGTGGCTTAGACCTTAAGTTAGGTGAGAAAGTTAGTTTTGAACTTTTAAACTCCATGCGAATAGTCGCAGGCAACAGCTAGTGAATGAATATATCAACTCACTCTTCCAAATTGGTAAAGGCAAATGATAGTGACAAAAACGTGTAAATAATTATTAGTTAATCAAGTATTTCCTTACTTTCCCAATATTTTTTTTACATAATAATTAACACAATCTCCTCATGTCTTCAGAAAGAAATCATTATCATATTATTGTTTGGAATAAAGGAAAGATAACAAACATACTTTTATCTGGTTCAGATAATTCAAGAATGATAGCGGTATCATATAAACAATCGGGTCAATTGCTAAATTTTTGCTGACAATATAAAGAACATAGAAATTGATAGCCACCATCTTGTGGTTATTACTATAAGAAATATCAATGTTTTTTTAATTAATATTAGAAAGTCATAAACATAATAAACTTCATTAAAAGATAATTTATAGTGAAACAAAGAAAACTCTTTTACAAAATGCAGATTAATTGTCAAAATATTGAGTAATAATAAAACTTTTTATGTCACCTAATATATTACTTCTTAGTAGTATTATAAATGCAAAAATTTACATGGATGGATGGATGTTTCTTAGCAGGTAACTCTAAAACAGCTAAAAAGATCATGATGAAATTTGGCACAAATATAGATTACTGTGTGGAATAGTATATAAGCAAATAATTGAGTGTTTTAAAATTGATGCATAGTGTAGTTGCAGGAAAAAGTTAGTAAACAAAATTTTAAAATAAATAAAGAGGTAAAATTTCAATCCCACTTTCTACAAAATACTATTTATAAATTATTGAGCATAAATGTAAAAAAAAAAAACAACAAACCTTGCCGACTATCTCCCACTTTACAACACTTGAGTGAAAAGTAAGAATTCAATGACACCTCTCTTGTCAATTTGATTTAGGGATAAAGATGTGACAATGGAATTGACATACACCACCATAAACCCACTTAAAAAAAACTTTACCATAAACTACTTCCTGGTCAATTAAACAAAAGTATATTTATAACTTAAAGTACTTGCAAAGCTTTAACCAAATTCTTTTGGTATAACTTTTGATTTTTCTAAATACAGTGTAGTAAATAAGTAAAAAATCATGATAAACATTATTTGTAATTATTATAAATAAATTTGTTTCTTAAAAATAACATGTGCTTATTGATCTTATGCCCGATTTATCACTATGTGCAATGAATATTCTGATCAAATAATGTACTGAGTAATATTTGGCAAAGTTCCAGTGGCACCACTAGCTCTAGTTAGAAATACCAAAGAAAACTAACTATTCACAGCACAACAAAAAGCATTTTTTTTCTTTTAAATGTTGTTTAAAACAGAACTGGTAATTATACTATATAAAAATCAATCTTAATATTTTGTTGATTAGTAGACAAAACGAAAAGTTTCAACAATTCATTAAATAAAGGTATTTTTAAATTAATAGACAAAGACAAAAATCTTTTAAAAATATGATAAACATTAAACTCACATGTTATATAGTTTGCTAAATTCGTATTCAGCGCACTCAAAATATCTGCCTACGAAAAGTGTGACACACTTATAGGTGAACGGACTGCAATATATATTTAGAAAAAACAATGACAATACTAATACAAATACTAATTTTAAAAGTATATAACTTCGTAAGTACCACAATAATATAAAGGTAGAATCGGAAACAATCTACAAGCTATTCCTAAATACAATACGACAAACGTTTTGTCTTTCACAACTGGCTGGAGTTCATACTATAAACATTACAACGAATGTAATCACCAACACACTTAGATCTATGAAATTTGCAACAAATGTTAATAAGACTTTTGTAAAGTTAAACATTGATACGTCGCTTACTTTTAGATGGTTTCAGGAACAATCACATCTCGTCTTTCAAGTGTTATTACTTTTTAATCAGGTAGCCAAGTCCGGGCACCTCCGTGAAGTTAGCCATCTTACTGCGTTTTTTTTACTTTTTTTATGCAAATCGTTTGAGTTTCGTTTGAGAGGGTTTGAGAGAAAGGAATTTTCGTTTGAGAGGTCTTACTTTTTTTAGTAAATAATATTTCAATTTTGAAGTCGATAATTTTCGAATCGATTTTACTTATCTCCGAATTAAAAATGAAAGTAATGGACTGAGAAGGTTCAAATTATTGTCGTCGTTAGAGAATCGTTTGAGAATGATTGAGAGAAGAGAAAAATCGTTTGAGAGTTCTTACTTTTTCTGTAAAAAAATTATTTGAATTTTGAAATTAATGACATTCGAATCGATTTTACTTTTCTCCGAATTCAAAATGAAAGTAACTTAGTATTTTATCTACTCTTTGAGTAATGGACTAAAACAATAAAATAATTTCTCAATTGTTAATTTTAAAATTGAAATATTTTTTACAAAAAAAGTAAGTTCTCTCATTAATTCTCAAACGATTCTCAACTACCAGAAAGATTTGAACCGTCTTAATTTAATTTCGCCATATTTGATTGGAAGAAAAGTAAAATCGATTACAAAATTCAAATATTTTATTACAGAAAATGTAAGAAATCTCAAACGATATTTTTCTTCTCTCAATCATTCTCATACGATTCTCTAACGACGAGATACATTTGAACCGTTTTAGTAAATTACTTTCATTTTTAATTCCGAGAAAAGGAAAATCGAATCGAAGATTATCGTTTTCCAAATTTCAAATATTTTTTTACAGAAAAAATAAGAACTCTTAAACGATATTTCTTTTCTCTCAACTTCTCTCAAACGAATCCCTAGCGATTTGCAATAAAAAGTTTAAAAAATTGAGTATGAGGCCCACTTCACGGTAAAAACTGAAATTGCTTTTACAAAGAAAGTTGGAATTCTCGAAGGAAAGTTCCTTTCTCTCAAACCCTCTCAAACAATGCTCAAACGATTTGCAAAAAAAAAATTTAAAAAAACGGTGTGTGGAGGCTAACTTCACGAAGGTAGTCCAGGTAAATATTTACTACTAGCCGTTGCCCGCGACGTCGTCCGTGGAGTTTAAAAATTACAACATTTACGTTCGCCCCTAATTTCAACCTAATAACTTAGTAGTAATCTACGTAATAACAGAAATCTACTGAGGCAAGATTCCAAATTTCTAAGCCCGTTAGTTTGTGCGCTGATTTTTCTGGTACCGTCGGTTTTGTTTTCAATTAAATTTTTTATTTATTTCTCGATTTTAGTGAATTCAATCCAAACATTGCAATATGATAATCACTAGCTGTCAAACAAAGAAATGATTATGAATGATATATGATGATTCTATATCGGTTAACTAAGAAATAATAATAAAACGATACAGATGTAATACATCATTTACTCGTAATTCTGTGCGGCCGCGATCCACTGTTGGCCATGGGTTTTAATATTTTCATATCTTCTAGAATATTGGTCAGAATTATATCGTTGAAACAGCAGTTTTTATCAACAACATGTTGAGCAAACAGACAGAAAACCTGATTTGTGTTTGCATTTTATGGTTTATTGTTAAAAATCAAATATCACACATATTGGAGAGGCGATGATCATTTGTTTGGCAATATGATAGCGTTTTATGCGTGTGAATTTCTCAATACGTTAGACTTGCTATGAAGATGTCTATAAAAGATGTTTTATTGTGAAACCTTATAAGCATAATTATCGAGTAAATCACTAAGATTCGCAGACAATGTTTTTGTTAGGTCCGCTAGATGTCCTTGGTGTTAGACTAGCTAATAACTTTCATAGCCATTAAGTTATAAATCATTTTACTATTACACAATGACTAAAAATACGAACAGACTGTCGAAATTCGATAGTAAAAAATTACAATAAACCTTAGTATATATACGATAGTATTGTGATTTTTAAAAAATATTACATAGACAAAACCAAACATTGAATTGCTATATATGTAGTCTATCGTTTTTTAAACATACTTGTATAAACACCAGTGTTATTTATCGTAGTTTACAGACATGCGTAACACAGTTGACCTGACCTTACCTTCGTTTGTACTGTCATTCTCGGTAGTAATTTAAAAAAATAT
>JAOCNA010000025.1:4438583-4450106 GCA_026546675.1 Papilio helenus | reverse complement strand
AATGACAAACTAATGAAATTAGTACTCAATAATATTAGCAAAGAGTTCTATTTTTAGAATTTAAACTTAATTTTCTGCTATATTCTTTAAAAGTAGCCAGTTCTAAAAACTTTCAGTGTCGCCCTCGTACATAATGCTTTGTCCATTTCATTATTATCCAGGTTAGACTTTTTATTTACGTTTAATGTTGGGTGAGTCGGTGGAAGAACTGTTTTCAAATTGATTAAAAAATGACGATTTCAAAAATACAGGGTTTTAGGTTTACGTGTTGTTTCTCTACGGTGTGATATATAAGTCTGGTTTTTTCCTCAAGCAAAGACCCATTCTTTGGATGTAGGTTTAATGTGGAATTAAAACCGCATATTACCAACACATCCCGCTTATGGATAGTTTGTATGACACGGTTGTAAAATAATGATGTTAATATTTAATTTGAATATTAAATTTGGTTAGTGTTTGTGAACAGGGAAATTGTATAAATGCATGAGGGTCTTATTTCTAAACAATAATGCTAGGCTGTATCAAAATTTGTTACACAGTTCTGTTTGTGGTAAATGGTGTTGCTTGTTTGTATAACGGTGATTGTAATGTAGCCTACACACGTCAGGTTTTCCATCAGGGTCTTAACCTGGCAGGTATAACCGACATAATTGAATTTCGAAGTACATGTAACTGTATCTCACACATGTTAGTGTTTGCAGGTGATGTACATGTTCGTGTACGGTCAACAGTCGTGATTAAACTAACGTGTGTGGCGGGTGTAATGATCAACCTGTATGTACACAATTCTGAATTCCCGTATGTAAAACGGTAGCGGCTGTGATTTCCCACCATTATATCGTTCCGATGGTTATTCTATATCTTTTGAAATAGTACAGTTAATTGTTAAGTTAATATTATGTTTACACAGTATAATGAGGAGTAATTGTACTATTGCTTATATTTACAATACCTGTAGTAAACAAATAAATTCCGAATGACTTAAAAACATTTGTGTCCCGCAACTCGATTTATATCTTCTTCTTGCCTTCAATATTTTTCTAAAGTGAACAAGAATGAATTGAAAACATTTGTCACTTGTTACTGCAGTAATAATTAATAAACAGTTTTGCATTTAATTTATCCAGTACATATTGCGTGTAACAGAAATGGAGATGGAATAATAATTCCAAATCTCGGTCTCAGTGGACTTTGAACTTATATAAACGTGGGTTACATTGAATGTTAAATTGCAGCTAAAATCTTTTTTCATAGTGTCTTTACAAACGTAATTGCGACATTCAACTTAATATGTAAGACGATGGCTTTCAATAGGAATTAATGAAGTGAGATTTGACCTGATTTGTTTCATGCCAAGATATTAGTCGCAGCCTCTTTTTAGAGCATTGCCCTTTGATAAGCATAAGATCAAATCAAGTTGAAAGTATATCGATTTTTGACAATATTCTGCCTGTTACATGTTTTAAGGAAAATAAGCGACGTTTGGTATCAAAATAACTAATCTAATTTCAGTAAACTGATAATATTTAATGTGGATTGTAACTAACTCCTAGTTTGTAGCGATGTAATTGTTTACTAGCTGTTATCTAAGTATGATAAAAACGGGTGTCACGTTATTTAATTTATCACTATAATTTTGTGATGTTTATAATCGATAGGAATTTATATTACAGTGTCTATGTTATCTCCATATTCTATAATGGAAAATCCAATTGGTATCAGATTATTCAGACATTGGCTTTGTACTCCGTATCAAAGCTTACCTTACGGATGACATAAAACTATCATAATACAAGCAGCTAACAGTAATAAAAGAAGCCGAACTCATTTTTATAAAGATTAAAACCATATTGGACTTTTGAAAATCGAATGTTAATGTTTAAAAACACATAGATAGTTTCTTTATTCTCTTCTGAATCTGAGAAGGCCAATTTCCTTTTAAAAATAACAATTTCCGAATGCGATCGAATACTTCACTCAATAGCCTAACTTGAAGGATATTAGATAGTATTAAGGCGGTCGTTCGCAGCGACTGTTTGCTACACGTCCTAATCGGTTTTAGAATTTTTCACTTCCATGTTTTTTATGGTGGGATTTCCCGATTTTTTAGTTTTGAAAAAGTTTTTTTAAAAATCTAACCCTGTAACTTGGCTACTTATCTTGTAATATATTATGTAAAACATATTATCAATTTGTTTAATTTTAATGCCAGTCAGAATTAGGTACCAAAAAGTTTCGATTTCAGCCATAGTTTATAATAATAAAACTTACCGGTTTAACATATCTTGTTGAATTTTGTTTTTCATAGTTCGTATATTGCGCGCGGTAACAGCTAGTAACTACTAAATGTCATAACTCATCTGTACTGTAGACACCTCAAGACACGGGACTAGCCTCGTGTGACGGTGTATCGCCTCGATAGCAATATCAGAAAGAGGCAAATTTAAAGTATCAGATAATCTTTGATGATTGGAATAATTAATTTTTTTTCCTCATGAGTAATTTACTAAATATACACAACTGGACTGCAAAATTAAAATTTATAAGACACATTACATAACATTACGAATGTTGGAATTACTGTTAATTAACACAGTGTCACTGGCATATTATAAAACTAGCTTTTGCTTTTGCGCGGAATTAAAAAAGAAACTTACAAGTGACCTATATGTTCTTCAAGACCTTCAAGAATTTAATGAAAATCTTTTAAGCCATTCTGGACATACATAATAACTAAATGTCTATACATTAGAATTTATAATATTAGTAGTAAGAATATGTAATATTTTATGAAAAATGTAAATAGTAAAATACTAGTACATTTTTCGTTTTTAGCTCATTAATTCTGTTTATATAATTCTAATCCCTTAGTATTCGGGCGAAATCGGATTTGTGTTTATTTTTAACAATTCACCGAATTTTCGTTAATTTAACTTTGAAACAGAAATAATTGGCAACAAAAACAACAGTTTAATGAGTGTTTATCTTCAGCTTTTTTGAATGTAGGAGTCGAGTACTAATGGTTGTGTAAACAACAAAATATTTTGTGCTCCTAATTAATGTCCTCAGTTGATAGCAAAAATTAGCTTTTGTTTTTCACAATTTCCTTCTAAAATCAGTTCTCAATTTTAATATTTAACTAGTATAGGAAATTATTAATTTTTGTTCTTAGTTGAACGAAGACGTACCGAGCCGTACTTTGAATCGATAATAGCAAAGTTGTATCTTTGCTTCTGAGCCTCTTAGTGAACAACGACATGAACTTAAGAAAGTTGGAAGCTATAGGTTTTAATAATAACAGTAAGCTAAAGTAATGAGGTAAAGAAATTGTAAAGACAAAGGTTAGGCGTGGTATGGATATATAACAAGATAGTATTAAGGCCCAATGTGAATTGCTACAAAGGTAGAGGAAAGCTGAAGAAAGTTTGGAAGGATTTTGTAAGAGAGGGTGTGAATTCCGAAAGGAGGGTTAATATGGCAGAGTAGCAC
Source organism: Papilio helenus (assembly GCA_026546675.1). Lineage (NCBI taxonomy): Eukaryota > Metazoa > Arthropoda > Insecta > Lepidoptera > Papilionidae > Papilio > Papilio helenus. The sequence continues at coordinate 4,446,617 of JAOCNA010000025.1, read as the reverse complement.
ATATTGTGCCGACCCTTCGTAGGGACAAAGTCAGGTTGATGATGAAGGTATAATTTTACGATAATATTTTTTCGAGTGCTATTGATGCTTTTATAAATTACTCGTGCCCAAAATAAATGACGAGCATCTTTTCGTTTAAAGTGGAAGCCTAATAAATGCGCTACTAGTATTCTTTATAATTCAATGTTCAATGTGAACTAAACGAATAAAATAACATTGATCTTCATATTGGGGAAGGCCTATGTCCAGCAGTGGGCAGATAAAGGCTGATGACGACGACGACGACGACGACGATGATGATGATGATGATGATGGTGATGATGATGGTGGTGATGATGATGGTGATGATGATGATGATGATCGTCTTATGTATTTTCTGAATCGATATAAGCCTATTTTCAATGTAAAGTATTATCTTTCATTCTAACTTACTTTTTATAAATGATTATAATATTATTCATTTTTATTTATAATTCGAAAGCAAAATATCTGTCTGTTGAATAATTATGTAAGCATTGATAGAACTGTCATCGACACTCAAAGAGGAAAATATTCCACGAAATTTTTAATCGAAATGAACGAAATATTGAAAAGCAAAGCAAAGCATAACTGAATTCAGCTCCCTTGCACTAAAACTAGTTGGAAGCCGAACTCAATTCTATTTACTCTTAGTGTAAATGTTTAACCAACCAACCAATAATTCTATGTGTATGTTTCCAAGTATTGATACTAATATTTACATGAAATCAGTTTTGAACTTTGTCAAAGAAAATTAGGTGCGCTTTTTAAATCTATTATCTAAAATAATTATGCATAAAACACGACATGTTCATATTTTTTTCTAAAACTAGGAAATACCTAGAAAACTAAGACATCAAGAAAGCAAATTTTAAACATCTTTCAAATTTATATATGCGTGTGTTTTTGAAATATAAGATATTGATGTATGTAACTAATGGACTAATTTCATTAATTATTTTAAGAACAAATCTCGGACGCTGGAAATGGCGTATCATATGTTTTTGTTATCGTGTAAATCGTTTCCTTCTTCTTTTCTCTGGGTAGTTAAACATTTCATAATATCAGAAAAGAATGCTATTACCTAATAGAATTCCTAAATGAATATTCAAATAAGTGAAGTGTTCGGTACACCTGTAACAAGGAGCGTAAAGTTTGCACAAAATAAAACAAGGAAACACTTTACGGAATTTCATTTTAACGGGTGTAAATGCTGTCATTTCCACAAGCTTCCATTTTATTCTGCCGCATTTCAATTAAAAATTCGTTAGTTTGTCCTGTGTTTACAAAGATTTGTGGTCGCCATTGTTTTTAGTTTGGAATTGCATCGGAATTGTATTTCGAATTTTGCTCTCTCGCGAATCTTCAAATTAAGACTTTTGCAAGTTGAAATGAACTGTAATACGATTGCAGTAACAATCAATTTGCAAAAACACCTCACTAGATATCGTACAGTTTGGGGACAGGCGAGAGCACTAAACGTCCGCTCTTGGACGCGTATTTTCCTACTTTGGTTGACTTGATTGATTGATTACAAGGTTCCCTACTCGATACCGTATCGATTACGGATATGTTTAACATTCTATTTTGCGAGTTGAAGAAGCTCACTTAGAGCAATATCTTCTGTTTGTCTATTTGATAATCAGAATGTTATAACGCGAAGCTACAAGTTAAGGTATATACATTTGGTAATTTGAATGGAATAAATTCTTATATCGTATATCCGCAGAATATTACCACCATCAATTAACAATCATTGAAATAACACTTACTTTTTTTTTCCTTTTCACAAGGGTGAAAGCAACAAGTCAAAAATAAAAGTGTTTGTTTATGAATGTAATTTTTTCCAGCTCTGAATGACCGTAGTGTATAAAAAATGCACAGTTAGGTTGTTAGTCGCTTCGTAACTCCTTACGTTTGCCGCTAGATGTTAAACATTTATGAGTCGTTGTATGACAGCCATAATTTCTCCAACGTAGACTAGGGCTAGGGCAATTTAGCGCGGAAAGCCGTCTGACCTGTCTAGTAAATGTCATGTCTACTCTATCATTATAAGCAATTTGTTTCATAACAGTTTTACATTAAATGTTCCGTTCTATTCTGCCATTTCTACATTTATTATTCTATAGGATCGTCGAATTATCGTTTCTGTCATTGATAAATATTTTCCTGTAAAAATGGTAAATATTTTCTTTGGTAATTTTTCATTTTGCCTCGCTAGTTAAACGAGTTCGATTTCCATATTTGTTTATGGATATCGCATGCTTGTGTACACTCGGTTTTTCCTATATGTTTTTAAATTTTTAATAATTACACGTGTACAGTTTTACACAAAATCTCATTAAAAGTTTTAAATTGTGTTAAAAGTAAGTTCACGGTGAGCATTATATACGGTGTAAAAACGCTTTTGTATTAAACGCCGCCGTGTCATTTCAGTTAGTACGTAATCAACCATTCAGGCATCGAATCCATTACGACGTACACTTTTACACGTAATTACCGTAAGATAAAACACAACTAGCTGATAGCTATTGGTTATTATTTTTATTAATTAATCAAGTTATAAGTACAGGTACATTCGCGGAACACCGCAGTGTTCCACTTTAGGCAAAATTGTCCTGTTCATTGTAACAAGACAAACTCCGCCTCTTCCTACAAATTGCGTTGCGTTGTATTGATTTTTGTTTCGCGTCTTGTTCAAAATGTTAAAACGATTTTTGCTTTTGAGATAGAACACCGCTAATTTCCCCGATTGTACATGACTAAAATGGTCTGCATCCTCTGAACACACTAACAAAGTATTATCACAATCTGATTTGGATCACATCAGCAAACAACATCAAAATGTCAATGTAATTTCCAAGAACTAGTATGTAAACCATTAGTACGTTCTAATACCGTACACCTTCCTAGTTGTTAGTAAACTACAGGAATTACTAGCTATTGCGTTTCGTACAATTATCGGAAATCTCTAGGCGTTAGAAATTACATAGTAAGGTCCCTATTGACGTTAGGACTATAATTAAACTACGACCGTCTTATGTTTCAATTTAACTGTTATTATTTTTGATAAACTTGTGTCGATAATCAAATTTATTATATTATAAACAATTAGCGTTTTTTGTTTGTCGTATCGTAAATATACTGAAAGTGTAATTAATAGGAAGCATTTCTATTTCCAAGCCTTTATAAAATAAATGATGCAATGTAGTTTTCATAAAGCTTTATTGAAATATTACTAAGCATTAAAAGTCGACAGTACACGGGAGTTGTTTTTAGTTGCTCCAAGTATAAGTAGCTTTTCAGCATCGAGCTTTTCAAAGCGGAACAAAGCTAAAAGCTTGTTCGTTTAATTTTAATGTAAAATACATATGAAAATGTAGTTAGTTACTTTCCCTGATTGATACTAATTCTAAACAATACCGACCTTAATACCTTAATAAATGACCGGAAATGATATGGTTTGAGATATAACCCGAGTTCACGACAAAGTAATCAGGAAAAGACGCGCGAAACTTCGATCAAAGGTACATTATTGTATTATGTATTATATATTGTTGATCGAAAGCGCCTCCCGCCCCTATGGCATGTATTACGGCGCCTGTCTGGCGAAGTTGGTTTTCACTTCACTAACTTTGACATCATTTCATTTAACTAGAAAATAACAATTTAAAGAATGTTATTGAGATCAGTGTATATTATCGATGTGATTATTCATCAATATCCACACAAACAAGGTTTTATAATTAAGAACTGTCCATTCCCAAAACACCTGCATCGGATATAATGAATGACATTTCTGAATATGACGCTGTAGCCTGTAGCGGACATTTTAATTGACATATCGTTTGACAATAGAACTCTGGGGTTCGGAGACAACCCTGTTTAGCGGTTTAATTACACTATTGTCTATCATTGCTAACCACGCAAAAGGGTAGTTTAAATTATTTATTAATATACATTATTAAACGATTGGAGATTGAAGAGTTATCTTACGTATAGTATATAATATACTAAGTGTGAAAAGACACCTTTTTATTTTCTTAATGTTCTGTTACGATCGCGCTCTTTGTTTTAGTGTTGTTCATGTGTTGATAGTGAAAGATAGATTTTCAAAATTACGTATCTATATTATTAAGTGAATTTAATTGTAAGTTACATTAAAATTATATTCATTATTATATTTTATTCCAGGTTTCCTCAAAGGAAAGTATTTCGATCTTTTCCAACGTGGTAACAAAACAAAGGCGTTGCAAATGGTGTTGTAAATTTACGACGTATCTTGATTAGCATACAAGCATCCTAGAAACCTATAGAATAATGATATATTGTGTGCAATACAATCAATTGATGTATTAATATGCTTCTATTTAATCACATTTTCTAAATTAAGCACCTATTGAATGTCCTAAATAAGTATTCGAATTCATAATTCTTCAATAAACGTTTCACTGTCGATAACTAAGACATTCTTATTTCCCCTCTCATCACTATCTTCGGTTTGCGATGCGCGGTACAATAGATATCTAAGTTTTTATGTATTGTCTATTAATCCATTTTTTATATCTATATGCAAAGCTAACCAAAGATAGAGTAATTGATGGTATTTCAAAAAAGTTTATAGGTCATTATTTAGTTTTGAGCGAGTTAGTATTAAATTGCATAGGTTTGCACATTTGAGCATTTATCAAAAAAAGATTATTTAGGAGATTGTTCAGGGTTCATACGCACTACGGTTAAACATGGTTACAAATTCTAATGGATTTCCTAAGAACAGGCTGTAACTTATCTGAAAATGGCACTGCAGCGAACGTTTTTAATAATTTGAATTAGCAAGTGTGATGTAGTTTTATACGTATCCCCAATAAAAAATAACTAAGTAATAAAATAACTCAAAATTAGGTTTTATGCTATTTTGTGTAAACTTGTTCTAAGTTTCTAGTCTACAAAAATTTACTGTAAGAAATTTATCATAAAAGTACCTCAACTTCAAATATTTACTTTAGAAATATTAGTTGATTAAAATTTCTTGAGCTATTCGAAGTAAACCATGCAACAAATTCAAGGGTCTAATAAAATTGAGGTATCTTCAAAGCATAGAAAAATTTTGCTGTAGTCTTTACTCGCTTGGAAAGTCTTTAAATATTCGACGTCGCGGTTCATTCATTCTTTTGCTTGCATATTTTGTTGGTAGTTTTAATATTTGAAAAGGAAAAATAGTTCGTCGTTTCTAATACATTTTCAAATTAAAAACTACAATTTGGTTATAGTTGATTCCTATTAGTATAGGTATTTAATTTATTCATTAATGAATAAATGACGGACTCTGTCCAACCATGAGTTGTTGATATACTATATTGAGTTTATAATGTGTGAATAGCCAGTGATTGCTGAGTCCATAAACCTCCATTGTTAGTTAGAGAGATAACCGATTTAAGAAAGCCGGAAAAAGTCAATTTCATAAGTCCGATTCCCGGGAAGACGTATTTTGCCAAGAGGAAGTATTTTCGTGGGTTCGTGGAAAAGCCCAAACCAAATCATTCCGGTGCTAGAACGCGCTATTCTGATATTCTTTAGTTAAATTCACGTTTCAAACTCTTCGGCCATTTTGTATGTGGCTTCTGCTAAAGTCCAAGCTTCGAAGTCATAAAAAAGAATGGAATTTAATTATTAATTAATATTACTCCGTCTGCCAGCGTCATTATGACATTATCGCTTTACATAGGATTCGGTTTCCCAAAACTGTTTTTCATAAAATGTGGTATCTTTTTTTTTTACAAGAAACGCGCAGACGAGTTTACGCTTTAATTAAAAATGTTACGCCGTATTTTCCTGCAATATTATAAGAAATGTTATACCTTATATTTTCCTTTCATCTCCGTTCGTCGATGTCATTTTTTCTACTACCTTTGGCGCGTTCGAGCATAAACTAATAAATTTCATGTTGTAATAAAATATAATTTGTATTAGTTAGATATTTTTAAAAGAAAAAATACAACCGATTAAGACTGCTGGTCCTGCAAAATATACAAGCTATTTGAGTGACTACTAGGTTTAGTAACTACTACTAACCTAACCTCAAATGTTTGCCAAAATCACTTTAAATGCGACTCCGCGCTTGTTGCATAATTGCAAGTTAGAAATAGAACTTGACAATTATTCTAAATAAAACGAATAAAAGCAACATAAAGTAAATTCGTTTCCAGTTAAATCATGTTCCACAAAACCGCAAAATACAGAGAACCCCTTCAACGATCATTTTCAATTATTAAAATACGTCAGTGGCATGCGTGAATAATACGATGTCAAAACGTTGATTCATGAACATATGTGGTTATCCAATCATCATGAACGCTGAGTACATTTTGATGCTATTATTTTTGTATTTTTTTTAAAGATTAGATAAATGTATTGAATAGACAACAGATACCATAAAAGTAAAAGATTTGCATTGTAGTTTTGTTATCTGTATTTCAAAACAGCCGATGTAATGCCGAGCCCAATCAATTGAGAACGTCAGTGGTGTGGTGGATAAGCGTTGAACTTCTAATCTACAGGTTCAGGATGGATTCCCGATATATGCAATGATACACAGTGCAAACACTGGTATTAGTCTACTCGTATATTCGAATTCGATATGTACAGTCGCAGAAATCCGCGGTGTTCCACTTCAGGAGAAATTGACTTGATCTTTGCGAATTTCCGCCTCTTCCTACAAATACTAATTAGATAGCAGTGAGTGGTGCAAACGGAGGTATAATAATAAAAATAAACTAGCTGTGTTTCACCAACCGACTTTTTTCATACAGACACATTTGCTGCGTTGTAATTTTTGTTACGCGTCTGGTTTCAAAATGTTCAAACTATTGTAGCTTTTAATGTGGAACACCGCGAGTTTCCCCGACTGTACATGTATCCGACATTACTGTAAAGGAAGGTTTTAAAGGTGTGTAAGTCAACCAATCCTCAATGGGTCGCCGTTGACTAAGGTCTACTCACCCCTAACTTGAGTAGATTTGAGCCTCTCCATGAGTAAGTATGAGCTAATACGAAATGAAGATAGAATTATTAATCTTCCAATATAATTAGCAGGGAAGCTTATAACGTTAGATTAATGCGCTTTGCATATCGTGTTTCATTAACAGATGCTGCTAACAATGAAATTGTTAGATGTTATGACTTAAGCTTAGTTATAGTTTGACAGTAGTTTATAAGTACATTGATGAAAAAAATTCTAACAAACATCCTCTGTCTAAACTGTCACATTTATAATATTAGTAAGAAGAAGAAACTCGCCTTGAATCGATTTTACTCCAAATCATTTTAATAAATGTATATTAAAACATATATGAAACACGCAATAACACACTTCACAGTTTAAAATCATAAATAACTTTGTAGCAGTAATATGCACGACGTAAGCTGCGTCTTGTACGTATGCCCTCTGGCTAATTAATCTATTTTCTGTTAATGAGAACTGGAGTGAGACAACCTTCCGTCTACGAGAAACTTGTAAATTAATTGGATTCAGGAGCTCGTAACAAAATGTCTGGCAAGTTACGCGTAGTTATGTTTTCTGTTCATCTAATATTTTTTTTTATTTATGAATTTAAATTAGATGAAATCTAGATTATCTAAGGGAAGTAGGATAAAGCATAAAAAATAGTTTATAGCAGTTCAGGGAAATAGCTATACTGTAGTACCTTTTCAAATAAGTTTTTTTTTTTGCAAAACACGAGTCAGCCAATGTCAGAGACTTGTCTCGTTTTTTTTTCATAAAAACTCATCTTGAAATTCTATTAAAAGTTTTTCTCTCTTAAAACGTTCACCGGATCTTTGAGGTAGGCATAATAAATAGGTAAAGTACGACGTCTCTCTCGTGGCAATCAGTCTTATTTATTGACCCTATATATAAATATAATTACGTATTTACGGTTTTTCACCACATAGGTTTTTCACTACATTGTACGATTTTCTATTTTCCCAATTTGGCTTTCAGTAAATGCAGATTGGCAT
>JAOCNA010000025.1:4414089-4437792 GCA_026546675.1 Papilio helenus | reverse complement strand
TCACCACATAGGTTTTTCACTACATTGTACGATTTTCTATTTTCCCAATTTGGCTTTCAGTAAATGCAGATTGGCATTTTAGTAAACAAACTAAACCGTTGACTATTTATGTCTACGCCATGAACGTTTCCATTGCGGGAAAGCCTCAATTGGTTCTGAATATCCTGATGCAGCAGCTAGATATAACTGACGGGCACCTGTCCGACGCAATGTAAGGTGAAATTGAACTCTCTATTCCTGGTTCAAAATAGAATCAACCATTTGTATTTACAGTTAGCGTGCAGAGAAACATGTCGTTTTCAGTTTAAAAATGTAAAGCCAACATCAAAAATCACGGTGCAAAATAAACTGGCATATAAAATGATGTCGTGCACTCATATTTTATTGATAGTTCCGCACATTTGAATAAATGAAATGCTCTGAACGTTATGTTTTAAATTATTCTGAAACTGGCTGTTGCTTGTAACTTCGTCAGCATGGAATTTTTAAAAATGTGTCCTTTTTACTCCTACATACGTAAGCTACTTATCGAATTCCCGTCAGTATCGGTGCGGCCGTTTCAGAGATTACTCAGAATAAATGTAGACTTCGGATAGACAGGCAGTCGAGAGTTTGCAATATTGCTTCTATATTATAAGTAAAGAGAATACGTCATAATATGAAAATAAAATTTTGATATTTAATTAAGACAGTCCGATTTCTTGTTATCTTATAGACAATATTAGTTTTTATTTTGACTTTTTTTTGATGGGCGGCTTTACGCTGCCCTCTCGTTCCCCTAACATAGTTTTTCGTCAGGGACTTGCGAATCGGGTGTATTCTTTATTTTGAAATTTTAAATATTTAGTTTTTAAAATAGTTAAAACTTAAATTCGTTTTTGACTCTTTAAATGACTCATTAATTGAAATTTAACTCAATTTTTTTTCTATATTGATTAGTCACCATTAGCACGGGATCTTAAGGTCCGGAATTACTCATGTTAGCATTAAATGTATTACATTTGTCTCATATCTGTTTAAAGTCATCGTAACTTACCATGAATAAGTTCCGATGTTGAGCCGCGAGTGTGTTAGTTTACCCTCGTACGATCTCAGTGTTTCTCGTCGAGCTTAAGTTTGCTCAAAGGATCGTGCTTTAAAACATTCTCATAAAGTTAAAGCAACAAGAATTAACAAGCAACATTGTTGAACATTACCTTAAGACTAAATCTTGGTCTTGTATACCTAGCTGTACACCATAGGACACATTGCAGTTTTAAACGTTTCTTTTATCACCTTATAAATACTATGTTAATGATAGCCACAATTTTAACCTCAGATGTATGCATCCCTATTAAATTTTACGGATAAAGTTCGTGTGTTTTAATATCTATCATAACGATCTGTTTATGAATTGTTAACTGTAAAACATTCCGTCGAACAAAAGCGAGCATTTAAAACTACGAACAACTGTGATGGAAGTGGTAACATATGACTGCTTTTTAAAATATTAACGAAGTATTTACCACCATTTTCATTCAGAAAGCAACGCTAAACAACATTCCTCTTTATAATTCAGGCTTATTTCTATTTTATACCTGTATATCGTATCTATACAGCGTACACAGATGGCTCTTCAAACATATCCTTTTAGATTCGGTAATGTTTAAAACATGTTTTATATTTCATGGTATAGGAATTGACTCATAGACTTTTCAATAGCTTTACAATAAATTCTTTGCCTCGTGGAGACCTTGAATTATATTATCATACGACCAGTGTTAGAGACATTTGGCGCCTTTGTATTCTTTGATACTAACAGGCCTGGTAGATTAGCGTTCTTTAACATTCCTTTCATTCCTACATCTGATAAAGAAGACATTATCTCACAAAGTGAATAGACCTTTTAAAACGAACAAATGATTTTAAACAGATATTCATGGTCGTGACACTTGACTTTTACTCCGTCGCATACCGTTTATTTAGCGTCTATTTGGTAAGAAAGAAAATCAAAAGGCATATTAGCTGAATTATTATCTTGGCATTAAAAAATTCACGGCAGTTATTTACTAACAAGGTCTACGTTTGCGGTATAAAAAGGCCAGTCTATCTTGGTTGTCCTGACCCTTTGTGTGTATGTATCTTCGGTTCGCAAGCCGCTGCTACACAAAAATGACTATTCATTATATAATTCGTAATTCTTAACATTGAAATAGATTTAACTGTCTTTTTACATTTTTCCTTAACAAAGTCTATCGGATTTACACACGTGCAACATTATATTTTACGGCACAGGCTCAGGCAAAATTCTATTTTAATATATGAAATGTAAAATTCAGCTGCGCTTTCCCATGAGTGCAAACAATAAAGACACGCGGAGGTTACCCACAAGGCTTCATCAGCGGCATCGACAAGCGGCCGCTCAGCGAGCCGTGTCTACACCGGCTGTAAGTTGAAAACTAATTAAACTTTATCTTGTCGGGTGCAGACATCCATACAACGATGTTTACTTCAATTGTGACTGTTATATGTCCTGTATCGTCGGTGTTTGTGTATTACAAGTTTCGTTGGCGACTTTGCCTGCGCGGAATTGAACAACCTTATTTAGTAGCCTATATGTTCTACGTCTATGATTTCAGCGAAATTCTTTTAGTTATAGAGATAGGAAGTAATAAATATGCATCCATCCAAGCTTTCGGATTTATGATATTAGTAAGAAATAAGATTGTTTTAAAGAAGTAACATGATTTTTGTAATGTTTCTGATTATGTCAAAAAAATGTTTGGTTGTTCAGAATTTGCAAATGAAATACTCTTAGCGTTCACAGCGTCCGTTCGTATCGATTTTATTCGTGCGTTCATCACGTTCTTCTAAAAACACTCACCCATTTCAATCGGTAAAGTTAAACAAAGGTTACGTGGTTGTAATCTCATGCGCTCTATTGTTGCTTATTTTTTCGAAAAATATGTCGAAGAGAAATGACCATGGCGTTAGTAGAATAAGCAAATTCAAGAGTAATACGTGTTTTAGTTATATCAATATAATAAAACTTACAAGCATTATAGAGCGATAGTTAGTTAGTTAGCGCCTCAAACTTGAATCTCTTGCGGCAAACAGCATTTAGCGAACTCCTAACTACTGTTCTCCAATTAGTTGGAACCGAGTGCTACCATACTGTAGTTTCTTTGTGTGATTAGAATGTGCATATTTCTATTATATCCCATTAGTCGTCTAAGAAACAAAAACTATGAATTTTTTGACTTTAATAAAATCAATTTAATGAACCAGTGCCAGCTTTCCAACCGGTTCAATCATCAATTCTCTTTGTTAACTATATTTGTATTTTATACTAGCTGTTGTTCGCTATTTCGTCAACGCTGAATTAACACATGAGCCCCTACCTTCCAGCAAAAACCCGCCATAGTCGGTCTTGTCGTTTCGGAGATTAGCCGGAACAAGCACAGACTTGCGAACACACAGAGGAAATTTTAAAAATTAGTATTTAGTTATAGGAAAGGCAGACATCACGTGTACGATGTTTTTTTTATTTTACGTACACTCCCATTAACTGTAAAGGAGACGCATAGGAAGGGGAAATTTTTTCTTTTTGTTCGTCTCCTCCACCGTCTATTAAGGGTAGACAACGCATCTGCAATTGCAGATGTCTATGAGCAGCGGTCGCTTCGCTTTTTTGGCGAATTCAGGTGACCGCTCTCTCGTTTGCCATCTTATCATATATAAAAAGAGAGAAAAATATTGCTGCATATTTCAATACGAATTTTTTATCAATCGAATATTAAAAAACGTCAAAGTGATTTTTTTTTGCATAACTGCTCGAACTAAATATTTAACGAATTGGATGACGAGCTATCGAGAATTTATATTTGCAATTTTCGACGACCTGCCGGCCTCGATGATTCATTTTAATTCAATACAAAATTGCTGTCATCACGGAAAAACGTCGTATTAAAATAATGTCAAGCTCTTATTAATGCATTGAAACGGCTTACTGATATGTACTATAATTGTTTGATGATTATTGATTTATTGTAAGAGAAATTATATACTGGGTTCTAGTATGTTATCTATGAGGTAAGTGTGAAGTATGTACATTACTCATTTCTTTTGTAGATAAAGTATAGATTGTAAGTAACGCTTGGTTGTTTTCATAAAATAATTAAAATATAGTTTTATTTTCACTTAATAAAAAAAAACCAAATTCAATGAATAAAAAAAAAGTGTTCATGTTTTAAGAAAATAAATGTTCATAGTTGTAATTTTTAAAAGTTAATTAAACCTATAAGCTGAAACTCAAAGTCAAAGTAAACGTGGTAAATTAAAAAGAACGTAAAAAAGAGGAAGCCTTTTAAAAAGGGAAAAATTGCATCAATAGTAGCAGAACTCCGTCTAAATCAACTTTTAAATCGCTGCGGACTTAGAGCGATGTAATACTCACAGAGGGACTAATGCAACAGCAATAAGCGTGGAATTAGGTTTGCTCACGGCTTCAGTACCATCGATTTTTGTACAAATAAAACCTAGCAGTTTCGCCGAAAACTCGTTTTCATCTTAACGTTTTGAAAATCGAATATGTCATGTAAGTTTAATTTGACATTACGGCAACGTAAAAAGTTAAAGGAATGTTTCTGAATTGATTACCCTACACTTTTTCATGGTTTTATTAAAAAGTATAGTCGAAATATAGAAGGCTTTTAGTCCCTTTAGTGGTGGTAGCTTGAAAAATCTCCGATATAGGAAACACACTAACTATCAACAACAGCCACAGTGCTTGTTTATTTTCTTTCGGACTGCGTGAACCCATAAAAACTCTTTCGAAAACGAAAATTTAGTCATAATCGCTTTCCGTGCCACTCTGTTATCAAAGAGTGACAATCATATAACACGTTAATTTGGTACTTAGCTTTTGCACGGACATTTCTAGTGCAAATCGAATGAATTAGCGCTTCGAACATATGTTCATGTTGTATAATATTTAAAATATAAATAACATGAAGTCAATTTTATATTAAACTTACATTAAACCTATTACTAAGAGACACTTAAGTTGATGCTATTAAATGCATATTATTTTCTCTATTTAGTAGAAAAGCAGATATCATTGTGCGGACTACCGATCCGTTCACGATTTATATTTTTACGTATATTTGAAGTAGCAATCTTATCGTAAGTAGTTTACGTGGTATTCAGGGATTCAGACATTCCATTCAGACGGAGCTCTGATTTGCGTTTCGAGTACATCTTGTATTTCCGCAGCGAGCATCTCGAAAAAAAAAAAACGTGCAGGGATTTTAAATATGATGTATTTTTTTATGTTCGTTACGCAAACGCTTGACCACGATCCCATTCACTGTGATATAAATTAAAATGTTTTTCAATTTCACTTGGCTAGAATATTGCAATTCATGCGCGTGTTTTACTAAGGGGTGATATACCCGTATTAAATAGCTTTAAGCAGTCTGTAGGTACCGACAGCTGCAAGCGGTCGATGTATTGCGATCACCAGCTGACATTCGCCATACGCTGGCGGAATTATAGCATTAGTCTCTTGAAGCCGTCCGTGTGCAGCACTTACGGGCATTTAATCACATTTACACATTCATTACAATATTGTACATAAGTGATAGTCACACAAAAATGGATTTTACATATTAAAACTTTTATTTCAATAGAACTTCATACACTCTAAAATTTTTTTATTTATCCCACGGATTTTGTAGTACAGTTCCATGGAATAGGCAACATTTTAATATTTTTGGTCCAGAATTTTTTTTTTATTTGTGTTTAAAACTTTTTTGATAACCCTCTGTGAATTTTATTTCGTTATTCAAACAACTCCTAGTTTTTTATTTATTATCGTGTAAAATATTACTTTATTTTGCTTTTTTTATCAGTTTGATGGAACTGCCTCTAGATAATATAACATTTATGCTCGTTAAAAGTATCTATATCAAAAAGCGTTGCCAAAGGGCACATAATAGGGGAAGTTCAAACCGAATTTGTCTGTACGTCACCAGCAAATCGTGAATTCCGCAAATTATATATGAAACAAGTTAATTGACTGTTACTTCGATACCTCGCAGACAACAAAGGATTGAAGACTTGAGGGCCCTAATGATAGTGGCTACCAAGGTGACATTTTGCAAAATGTCACTTTGTAAATGGACTTACTGACCTGACAGATTTCCTTCTTTGTACTATGAATATTAAATTAAAATATGCAACATTATGTCATGTTTCGCTCAAGTCGACGTTCATTTTTTTCTTTTATAAAAGCCTCCTGGTAATAATAAGTACAACAAAAAAGGATTATGGATTTTGTTCCGTCCGTTCACTCGTGATGCGATGACCAAGGGAAATAGAGATACTTTTTTATTCATTCGAAATGCAATCTACCGAGTCCTTACTATTTGCCGGCGACATATTGTACATGTGCATGTACAAAAATGATTGATCTGACTAAAGCCAGACGGGATAGGGGGCTTTTCAATGTCCGCATTGTGTTTTTAATCTCCATTTTCTTTTATGTTGATTATCAATAAAAAATCTAAATACGGTTTATAACAAGGGATGGACATATTAACGATGCATAGTGAATGACTAGTTACATTCGTTTATGCGTAACTGTTTTTATTTACGTATCAGCTGTTAGGTATTAAGGAATCCATTAGTATAGTTTCACGATACTTTCTCTGTCTCTAATCGGGTTTTGAAGAATTTCCCGAATCTTTTATTTAATTATAAAATAAAGAATATCAGTAGTACTCGTACACTGGTAATGTGGCCGTCGTGCCTCCTTTGACTAATTATGACTGGACTTGACTACTGTCATTATTTTATTTTATTTTCGTAGATCGGTTATTTCTCCTAAAATTTCTATCCTAAATATTCATTATTTAATTTTTTCCCAATCACCTATTAAATGGAAATGTTTTTACTTGTTAGAGCTTTGAAAGTGCAGCACGATTTAAGTAACGTCGAAATGGCAACAATACGGAATCAAGTATAATTTGATTACAAACATGCATGTCGAGTGCGCTGCCTCAGTGTTTCATTAGTTAAATTCATAGCGTCTGTTTATCAATACAATTTGTGCCTATTCAAAAGCTCGGGTGAGATTTTAATAACAAAACTAAATCGAGCGTTTATGGTTCTAAATTTTCTACCACTCGTATTGCCGATAGTACACATTTTTTTGAGGCAATTCTAAATTAATTAAACCTTAATTATTCAAGTTCTAAAAACACTCAATTGTTAATATACCGTAAGTTTACCTTTAAAAACTTCTAATGGAATACCTCAGGATTATAACTAGGTAGGTAGTAGTGTGTAAGTTGGACTTCTTTTCATTTTTTTTTCTTTATTACTTTTTTTTCTTTCTATAGCCTTATTGCCCAGAGAGGATAAGATGCTGCAAAGTATAGCGGAGATGCAAACCCACCTGCAATTCCTCGATTCGCTTTACCGCGCACGTCAGGAGGACCTGATTACTTTGCAGGTTAAAAATTGATATTTATTTCATCACAATATTTGGCTTTATGCTAGGCAAAAACAAATCATGATTCTGCACCAATTACAGTCTTTTTATTATAGAAAATTAATGCCTTTTAAATCAAAAACAGGCATAGAATTAATGAGATGGTGCTTTCTGATGTTAAGTGGGATGGTAAATCAAAGCTTACTCCACCTCCATTTGACTATTAGTTTGAGTAAACATTGCAATAGGCTGAGCGTATTGTTTGATTGTTTTACAGAATAAAATCCTCGCAAGTCGGTGTTTCAATGAAAGCCCCCACCATCAGCCGACGTACAGCGATACGGTGACGGTTACTATTGCTCCGGAAATTTTGACCTCATTGAAAAATCTTAGCGGTATGGCATACATTGAAAGCACAAACATTCAATTCTTATCATGCCTTTAGAACACATTTAATTCCGCAGACTTGCATAGCGAGCTCGTTAAAAAATCGTAAGGGCACTGTTTGTGTTAATCTCATATCTCATGTTGTTTTACTCTATCATTTATTTCTTTTTCTATAATTTTTTTATGACCTTCTATGTCCAACAATTAAACCAAGACAAAAGATATATTGTTCAATACTCTACGGCGGTCTTCATTCGCGGAAATAGAAGAATATTGACAACGTGTAGTTTCCTGTGTTTACTTACATTGTGAACTCTACTAATCCGGTTAAGTCATGATTCCGTTAACAATCCTATTACGTGCGCCATGTATTGTTAGAAATATAATCTTGAACAGTCCGCTGTTCAATCACGATTTGCACTATCATATTCTAACATATAATATATTTGTGCACACTCGGTAGCTCGGTACACAACTTCTGCATCACGAATGCAGATTGAATTTTCGAATAACGTACATTCTTCTAAGAATATCTTACATTCCACACTCTGATGCAAAATAACATTACTCGCAATAAAATTCAATGAAAGAACTCGTTATGTCTTTCTGTGTTTAATTCCAATGTGAAAATACCTAATAAATTTCAAATGTATGACAGGCACCTTTGGCACACTATGTGTAACATTTACCGTACATACTTGACATAATTTATGCTCAAAGGAATATTATATAGAATATTTTGCACTCAGTGTGGAGTATAAGTAAACATAGTATGTGTGCTTGATGCAACGTGCTATAAATATGAGATTAGCATGTTCAGTTGTTAATTAAATCAAGTGTACCGTACTCTAAAAACCATATCTAAACGTGAAGTTTTAGTAACACTTGTATACGAACACTGTTGCTATCTCAGTTCTTTTTAATGATAATAACCGAGATGGCAATATTGGAATACAACTGTTACGAAAATGGAGATTCACCTCACGTGTATGTAGTCTTCGTGTATGTTCGTCAATTAAGTTAACACGCTCACGATGTTTTTATTTTATTTGTTCATGTTTTCCGCTGTGCGAGTTCTGCTATGTTTTTATTTCACCTCAGCTTTTCCGATCTTTCAATTTGTTAAGTGCATAGCAAAATGATGTTCAATGGCAATTACTTAAATTATATCGCACTGCAAATTAATATAAAAGATGATTAATTATTATAAGTGTATGATATTGTCGCGTTGTGAATGTTTTATCATCTGTCGCAATTGATCGATTCAATTAAATTTCGGCGTTGTGATTGATAATTTATCAATTGTATAAATATTTTGTTCATAGGAACGAAGACCGCGCAAGGTGTTCAGCCCAAAAATCTTCAACTTTTTCGTACCCCTTTTGTGTTTCAACTACTCCCCCACCTGATGAATGACCCAAACAGCCTTCGCCCCTCATATCACATGAAGTCCGGCCGAGTGTTTGTCGACGTTGTTATCGGTATACCGACGGTTAAAAGAGATAAGGAGAGCTATCTCTTGATTACGCTTACGGTATGTATAACAAGTTGTAACAAGTTTTCTTCTTCAATCAATATTCTTGTTTACTAATTTAGCAAACATGAAAGTAGAACGCTAAAGATGTTGTTGAAAGCCCAAATTATTGTAAAAGGTTATTATAAAAATGTGGTATGTAAATACGATAAAGCATAAACCATCTATGTTAAAATAAATTATAATTTTCTATATATGAAAAGCTCAATCTAATTTCTGTCATGATTGATCAGCATTCAATTTATATAACAATGCAGCACCTGGTGAACGGGTTGACTGAGGACGACGTGAATACGACTCTCATCGTCGTGTTTGTTGGCGAAACTGATTTGGAGTACGTTGTGAACACCGCTCGCCAAATTGAAACTACGTGAGTCTATTCATTCATACTTTCGATTTATATGTGTTCATAAATCTAGTCGTAGTATCCATATTATATCAAAACAAATCACGCTGGAAATAATTACGGATTAATTAAAATTGATACAGTATTTTTTATTTTTAAAAAATCGTTTAAAAGCATTATTGTTAAATGTAGTACACACACATACGTTTGAAAAAATCTGTAAACTGTTTTTTTTTATTAAGAAATTCCCGCTGAAAACTAGAAAAGCTCGCAGATACGGAGTTGCCATTTGTTTACCGCTCCGTAATCCGCATTAGCAAAACCACTAGAGATTAACTCATTGTTTTTGTTTTTTTATCTGGGAACAAAATGCTTCCGCAACAATTTTAAGCGCCTTACAGATTTTTTTAAAAAAGGCTGGATAAATTAATTGCTATTTAATATCAGCTAAACTTTTATACCATTTGCTCCTTAGAAACATCTAGTAATTCTGCTTACATGAAGATGAGTTTAGCTTTGATTTATTCTACCACTTAGAAGTATTTTATTTTATCAAGCAAAGATCATCAAAGAGGATATGCTTGGCAAAGGGAGTGGAAGGACAAATTGATGATGATGATGAAAGATCACTCATTTGATCGGACATTCGTCTATCGTTAGATTTATCTTACGTGACAACATAGACCAGCTGATGCATTCAGGCACGAAATTGGCTTGATTATCTGACATCCAATTGAATCAATACCGTCCTAGCTTCCGTTTTGTTTGCACCTGACAGGCGATAGATTACATTAAGCTAATGGACAGTTATCAAAATTAAACTAACTACGAAAACCTTTTGTATTTTACAAAGATTTATTGTTAACTATCTATAACCAATTTTATTTCTAGTTTTATGAAACTATTTTAGTAACTAAATGCAACATTCAAGCCATTTATTCCCTGTTCAAAAATAGATAACAGTTTGTAAACTTGAAAAACGTAATAAGAATATTTCCTAGTTTCCTAGTATCAAATAAAAAAAAATATACTGACTAATTAATTAATTCGATTATAACAACTGCTGCACCTAGAGTAATTTGTTATTTAACCATTATTTAGTGTAGGTTTCTCATATTAAAGCATAATGCCATTAACGTCTCTGAACATAGTATTAAAAAATATATATCCTCATTCTGTGCCTCCCCTCCTAAGTTGATTAAAGGTAGGCATCAAATTCAATTGCTGATCTCTATTGACAGCGGTCGCTTCACTTCCTCGGCAAATTCAGGATGCTTGCTCATTTGCTACCTTATGAAAATAATGCAATTTCAGGTTTCCGAAGCAAGTGCAAAATGGTCTCATAGAAGTTTTGTCTCCATCGTCATCTTATTACCCCGACTTCGAAACGTTAGAAAAAACTCTTGGTGATTCGATGAAGCGAGTCAAATGGCGAACTAAACAGAACCTGGATGCCATCTATCTGATGTCCTACGCTCAAACCAAAGGCACCTTCTATCTGATGCTGGAAGACGACGTAATCGCCAAGAAAAACTACATGCAGGTAAACAATTGATATAACCACAACAATGTTATGTAACCATGATGTTCTCTACCTTAAAAATTGGATTATTGCATAGTTTAAAAAGTGATGCATTTCTGCCATTTTTCATAAAAACGTACTTATATATGTACGCATAAGAAATACATCGTATTTGCGAACGACATATTCGATAGTTTGGTTTATCAGTAATATCCGCTTGGCGCGAATTTCAAATTAAATCAAATATTGCAGTTCTGGTTTTGTGTGCTTTGCGCTTTTTTTCTAGATTTTATTGCTTATACAATAATTTACTTGATATACATTTTCATCCTACTCTTTGATTTTGTACAGAAAACTTATGCAATGATGTTGTATAAACTAATTTTAGCAGTGGCAGTTAATGATGTATTTTTAAACTAGCTAAGCGAACTAAGTTGTTGATTATTTAAAAGGACAGGTGGGGAATATAATAATTCTTGCTGACTTATGAATTTGAGGTATTTCGGAATCCAAGAAATATTTAATAGTGCAATAATTGCCGCTGCTGGCGATGGCACTTTACAATGTTAGGAAGTTACGAAATTTAAATTAATTTTAAACACAATGTTATATCAAAATCTCATAGCTTTGTGTTACCTTCATTAAAGAAGCCTTAATTATATAAATAGAAAATTCAAAGCTAAGAAAAACAATTATCTAACGAGACGGAAATAAGAGTGCTATAAAAAACAGTAAATCTCTACTGTTCATTAACGAATACATTTCTTTCGATATCAGATGCGTTACGAGAAACATAATTAGTATCCAATTTTAAATTAAAGTTGTCGGCGGCTACGAATCGAATTATTCGCGAAGCTGCCTGCAGTAACAAATTGTATTAGCGAGAAATACTCTACAAGTTTTATCTGAATCTTAATTACAACATTAATCGTTTCCAATTGTTGTGGAAATTGATACAATCCCTTTTCAAACTGGCGCAAGAATGCTTTTCAATACAACTACATTCTTCCGTTTTTATCGACCATTCACAGAAATTTACTTGGACACTATTCGAAATACTTTTTCTGCAAATATTTGTTAATCTCTTTAAATAGATACCGTACATGATTAATGTATGATCATTATTCATATCAGCTGTCTTCATGTCTCATGTGTTTGAAAACTACAAAAACGTTAAATCATGAACTAATGATCGTTACAAAGATATCCTTTATTTTTTTTCCAGGAAATCAAGCATTTCACAGCAGCGACAACTGTCTCTACACCGAACTGGTTCTTCATCGAGTACTGTCAAGTTGGCGGCATCGGCAAACTGTTTAGATCATCTGACCTCATCCACTTTGTCACCTACGTGCAGCTGTTCTATAATAATATGCCTATCGACTGGCTGTTGGAAAGCTACCTCGCCGATCGCGTCTGTTCCATCGATAAGACTTCGGTAAGATAATTCACTGATGATCATTCCTGCCTACTACGCTACTATACATCTCTATCTGCTATCGAATGTGAATTCACTCCCTTACTTACCCTCACTTAATCTCATTACTTTCTTATTTATGTGATCATCGTCTCTCCGCATAAGATGTCAACGCCACGCCAACCTCTTACTTATCAATTTCTCTTTTCCTGGCGCAGTTTAAAGACTTCCTCTTATATCATAAAATGTATTGCGGCACATTTCCGAAACTAAATCCTCGCGAATGCGGATATTTGACAATGCTACAAATGTTATGACATTATTATGGCACTGCTGACTCAAATATAATAAAATTGTTATTTATTTACCGCCTTATGAGAAGTATTCGGATTCATCTATAGTAATATTATAAAGAGGAAAGATTTGTATTTTTGTATGTATTTAAATAACTCAAAAGTTACTTGGCCGATTACAAAAACTCTTGCGACATTAAAAAGCTACGTTATCAGTGATTAACATCGGCTATAGTTTTTTTACTTTTTTTTTTAATTTCACGCGGATGACGTCGCGAGCAACAACTAGTTAGCTTATAATTTTTATTCGAATATTACAGAAAGCCTGCGGTAAAAGTAAAATCACAATTCGACCAAAGTACAAAACATCGCTTTTCCAACATATCGGGCTCTACTCTTCGTTAAAGGGAAAGATACAAAAAGTCAAGGTAATTTTTGTAAACTTCTTAGTATCACAATTAAGTTTAAGTTTAGTAACAGGTCATATTTATGTTATAATGTCTTAATATATGGTTTGTTAAATTTACCCATTACGAAAAGTCTCTATATAATAATTGAAAAATAAAAAATCGATTAAAATATTATTACAGGACGCTCATTTTGGCTCGGTACCGACCTTCTATCCACACACCAACCCTCATCTGGAAAATATCAAGACTAACATCGTAGAGCAAGGCGATCACACGCTCAAGAGGGCGTATGAAGGTCAAACTTATTTTTGGGGTATCAAGCCAAAGAAAGGCGATATGATCGAATTTACGTTTGAAAAACCAACGGCTATTAAGAGGTAACTATAGCATATGCCTTTCTGCTTACCCCTAATTGATTAAATATTTTTGTATCCATGTATTGTTGCTACAGGTTTTATTTTAATAAAACAATGTTTTACATATATTTTTAAAGTTCTTGTAAAATATAAGTGTTTGTTTTTTTCCAGCTACATTTTTCGTAGCAGCAACGTCGACCACGTGAATGACAAGTTTTATGACACCGTTGTGGAAGTGCTGCCATCTGGAACCAACAACTATACTGTAATCGGAACATTTGATGAATTCGGTCTCGCTGACGGCGAACTCAAAAAGGATGCCGGCCCATTTTCTGCCATCCGTCTCAGCGTACAGAGTGACAGCTTCTATTGGGTCATCCTTAGCGAGGTGAATTTTAAAGTTATTACGAATTGCATGACGGCAATTTGTGCCGGATGGATGCACCGGTGTAATGCACTACGACAGATGTAATCTTATCTAGTTTAGGCCTATGAGACTCCAAGGACTAAAAATAGAATAGAAACATTTCATATTTACACGCTCATAGTCATGTATATTTTTAATGTTTGCATATATTAAAGATTGCTCAAATTTTACAATCAAAAGATGCATAGTATAAGGATGAAAAAAATCAAAATATTTGTCTCTGACTTAAAACCGTTATTTAATTTCCTAGTTAACATATTAAATTTGCGTTTTCAGATCGAAATAGTTATCCATGATGCTCACAAGAATACAAGGTGACATAATACACGAACACCCTGGGACAGATTTAACAAACAAATGAAGCTACCATATATAAAACGACACTACACGAGGGTTAAGGCTTCCGGACATCATCACTAAGCACCACAACATGCAATTTCGGCCTCATCTTTGCACGACGATATCTGGCTTACTACAGGACTTATCAATTTTTTTTTTAAATATTTTCTATACGCCCAATATTATTATTTAAACTACGTTCTCTGTAAAACAAAAAAAAAACAAAAACATTCCCTCTAAAGGGGTAAAAAACCTTCTAAAAATAATTTGTGTGCACGTACAGAAGTTTTAAATTTTATGTTTTAGTATGTATTTCTACAACGTCTAGTCATTTTTTTTTATTCTTCAATATTTTATATCAAGTATACATTGAAGATATTATTAAGACATAAAAAAGTATTTAATTGTATTATAAAACATCCTATTTACGTTTTTATATTTTTTACAATTTTTATACTTTATATATACTTTTGTTTGTACATACATAATACCTGACAACAACATTTTACGTTACAACAGAAAACGCATAATTAAATCCGCTTTTGATGTTAGTAATTGTATTTAAAAAAACATGAAAAACCAAAAAAAACCTAGACATATATAGTAAGTAGAGTACAATTGAGACGAATGCATGTTAAAAGTCGTTTCTACTTTTAAATATATTTAATTAATTTATTAATTTTTAATAATTAAGCTTTCAATAATGACCAAAAACTTTTACCCTAAACCTTACTTTCTAAATACCAAAGACATTTATTTTTAAATATCCAGTATCAAAATCTATGGAACTATAGAGCCAGTATATATACAGAAAAATAGGAACTTATGTTGTATACATAATTAATATTAAAAAAATAGCTATTGCGACATCGCCCTCGTGAATATAAAAAATGTAGCCTATGCTCACAGATAAATTACCTTTCTAACAGTGAATGAATTTTTAAAATCGGCCCAGTTTTTGAGTTATTTCAATTCATACAAAAATACAAATCTTTCCTATTTATAATATTAATATAGATTACAGATTATAAATTGAATAAAGCTCAAAGTGTATGATTGCCAAAGTAAAGAAAATCCAATATCTTTACTGTTAGATCAAATTTTTATAGAGCGAAATTGTCAAGGCTTCTCACCTGTATACCTAATACTATTCAACTGTTATGGCAAAGTTATCTGGCCCAGTAATAGAGGCGATGGTATAGCGGATATTTCTTTAGATAATATGTAAAATGGTTTACTGAGCAAAATAAAAACAAGACAGATACTGTACGATAAAGATATTGTCACTGTTTTTTGAGGTTGATTGGCTAATGAGGTAATGTAACCGGGTCAGATAATGTTTTCGATCTTTACATGTTTATGCAATTTCAAAATTAATTAAGACATGAATATTCGTGTGTATGTTAAAGTTTTTAGTACATTCTTCGGGGTATTGAAATCGAAATTTGTTATTGTAAAAAATATTTCTGTTTCATTGATAACTTAAATTATTTTTTGGATTTCATGACTGTTAGTTTAGTTATTTTAGTAGCACATTCAGAGTAATTTAACGGATTAATAACCATTAAACGAGCCTGAGTGACACTTTCTTGGCAGATTATTATCCAGTCAACATTACTCAGATATTGCTATCACCGTTTGCAAAGGAACCGATGAATTGTATTGATTACCTAAAACTAAATCTATAAACATGTGTTTAAAGTTATGGAAATAACCCATTGCGATCAAATCCTTAAAATTCTAATTAAAGTACTATATTCGTGTTAAAATGATCAAACTTCTAATATATATTTCTGTTGTAATCTAGACTTTACAAGCTTCCGATGTTGAAGATGCTAACTATTGAGCTCTCAGTTCCTACCTTGAAAGTTACTTTTGCTGCATATATTAATATCTATTTTTATAACAGTACACTTCTATAGTTTATTTATAACATAACTATACTACTAAAATGTAAATCTTGTAAATTACTTTCCAGATCCATTTATTTTTTAAAAAGCTAAATTTTTCACACAATCACCTCCTATCTCCATTTTAGTTCATCTTTTTTTCCTATCGTCTATTGTTCTGACTTACGAAGTCTCATAAAAACATAATAAAGTTATATTGTAAGTAGTTGTAATTGATGTATTTTAGAAGTAAGTCTTTCTTAGGTTTTCGTGTATTTTAGACGAAAAATTAAGTCAGGGTACACACGTGGACTATGTCCTTTATTTTTGTTTGTGTTTAATTTGGGATTGTACAAGTTTGAATGAAGATATGGCTAGAAATCGAGAAGTCTACAGGGATAGTGGGAAAGTGAGAGACCTTTATATAAAGGATCAGTAGAAAATGGTAGGTGGGTGTAGGATTTCAAATCGTTACATTTATGCCAAAGTCAGTAGTTAGGTAAAAATAATAAATAATACTAAAACGTATAATGTTGTAATGAATTGTTACGATAGTAAATTATTTACTGATGGATTTAATGTATGGATTCATCAACCATTATTATTAATGAACAACTTTGTTATATAACTCTTTGACTATATTCATAAAAATCCTAATTTAAAGTTATATTCTAATATATCTTAAAATGTTCAAATTCAGTCGTAAAATTATTATCAAAATGGACAGTAAACTCCTTAAGATTCTAAAATAAAAAACTGTAATAACATCATTAGAAATTAATAAATTTTTGACATCATTATAATCCTTGTTATATGACTAAAGTGAAAGTTGACCAGTTATACAAGCACGCATGAATGACTTAATGGAATGGAAATTCAAACTAAAATATTATCATCCTAGTTAAAACGTAACAATTGTCAGCGAAGCGTCACAAAAACACATCCACACAACCTCACATACATACATTACACAGGAACAGTGTAAGAATTAAATTCGCTACCCTACCTATAAAATATTGTTACAAACTGTCGCCATAGGAGCTATAATCTAGCACCTTTGTTACTGTGATAAGTTTTCTTTTTGCGTCAAATGATATTTCAATGAAACAGATAGGCAACATAAGGACCTACTAAATTGTAAATCCAATGGTGACAGTTTGTTAACGATAAGCGATCCTAAGTGGTAAAGAAATTTAATTCTTTGACTGCACATTATTGGTTTTGTTTATGTAATCTTTTTATGTTGTGTATATCGTTTTTGTAAACTTGTATTTTGTTTTTTAATTTGTATGTTAAATCGAATAAAGACAAAATATGTTTTTGAATACATTCAAAAATCTTTACTTATAAGTAATTTATTTGTTATGTAAAATTAATTTGACTATTCTATTTTCATTGCCGAAATGTTTGTAGAATTACATATTGTCCTTCTTCTGTTTCTCAGACACTTCAGTGTAACAACAGATAACAATCAGTATATGTACAGATGTTACGGCAATGGAAACTAACGTTTATGATTTGTAAATCGTATTTCAGTTGATTTTATTAATAATAGTTATTTTGTGACAATGTGATTTTTTGATATAATTTTCTACATTTTGTTTATTATTTTTTAAAACTAATTTTTATCTTTTAATCGATTACGAATGTCTACAGCGTGAATATATCTTTATTAAATGTATACCTTTATAAATGATCACAGGATCACAACAAAAAAGATTTTATTTTGCATTAATTAAGTAGGGTTGTAACAGTGAGTTTTCATAATCCAAACACCCGTACAAAAAGTGTTATTTTAAGTTTTTTCATATAGAATGAAAAGGACTATGTTTATGAGTGTGAGGGCAGTGGAATTTCACCATAAAATCGTTTTATTACATTTATTGTAATAATTATCGATGTAATAAATCCTTGAGTAATTTAAAATGAACAACACTATCCTTAAAGTAGAATATGAAATGATAATGGCACGTTGTATCAGATGATGGGAATTCTATTAATTTGACAAAATTAAATAATAGTAATTTAAAAATTGTACTTTTGAAAATGTTAATTTCCTACAGATTTATTTCATTAGATAATCATCAATGCACGATTTTTAAATATGTAGTTATTTATTCATCTAATAGTAATAGATTTGATGTCATAAATGTATTTGTTATTAATGTAGATTCAAGTAGAATGGACAAAGACTTGTTTTTACAAAGATCAACAAGAAGACTAGATTTGTATGAAGAACTTCAATGTCTGGTTAAGAGTGCCCGTTTCCTAACTACTAGGGGATGGAAAGATTGAGCCTTTAAGTACCTGGGCTATCAGACATGATGTAAAGACAAACATTACATGTAGTTCGAATAGTCTAGTCTGTTGATTAACTAAATAATCTATTTAATCATTCCAGAACAGTTAATGTCAGCATTTAAATGTGTTTCTAATGTGTTGATGTGTTTATTTACACTAGGATTTTGGGTAATTTGGTTATGGAAGACTCCTTTGGGTTACAAAAGGATTGTCTCCATGGCCGACCCATAAACAATGCGTGATTTTAATTTGTATGCAGTTGTGTACTATTTACTGTATTCCTACAATGTACTACACAGGCTTTGTTTTTTGCTCACTTGGATTTTAAAATGTTCGTCGTTTGTCAGTAATTGTATGCAATGCCAACAATTTTTGAAGGATACTGTATCGCAAACTTATTTGGTGTGATGGCGGTGACGCTTTTTACCGTGTTCTATAACTGCAGTACTCAGTTGTTTAATTAAAGTACCTTTACTTACAGTTAGGTTGTCCCTTAGTAACCATTACACACCCTGAGTGCGGCAATAAGGTGTAGAGAATGACACATAAGACGAGTCATGTCAAAATGGCGATTTTAGTTTCACTTTTGCCCACCGCGCCAGATAAGTTTGTCTTCCTATAATGGTCTTTGTCGTTGTATTCAATGTCAATGTTCAAAAATAAAGTGTGAAAAAGTAGTGGTTTTTATTTACTCCCATAAATTATAATTGTTTATCGAATTATCGCCACTTTTTTTACAAGTTTCACGACTTCTAATAGTTATATCACGGAATTGAACCCAAAAATGAACAAAAGAGCCGTAATATTTTTGACAACAGTACTCCGGTAGCCTCTCTTCAGTGTTTATATAACTCTAACTTGTTTAATTTATTTTTTTAAGTCGGTCTAGCGGTAAACAGATAAAAAATGACGCTTCGTCAACTTTCTAATGAGAACTGGCTAGAAGCTTGACAGATATTGCATAAACCGGTTACAACGATTCTTGGACCATAAACTCTTACAACCTTGAACCCCTTTAACTATGTCCTCAAATTTCACATTTGTGCAAAACAAATGGATTACGTCATACGTTAAGGTCCACATTGCTAGAGCACACTGGAAATTAGTAGAAAAAAGCAGGAGACTTAATAGATACAAGGTGTTACACTTAAATGTAAATAAGTAAGACATTCCCGGGATGAATTCAAATCGAATAACACCTCACACTACAAAATCTGTCAAACTTTTGGCTCTAAAATAGGTCATTACATTGTCCTGTCCGTTGGTCATAAACCTTAGATGAAATTGGTCTATAATGGATTGTGTATTCATTAGGTTGTGAAATTAATAACGGAAGTAAAGTGTTTTCGAACCACTATCGTCGTGTAGTAACAGCAAGGTTACGCAAGGCGCTAACGAGCAGTCCGCATGCTCGCTTATACAATCAGGAACATTTCGCTTTTTTATCGACATTTCATACTAAATGAAAATGGAATCATGAATATTTATAAACTAGCCGTTTTATTTATTTAGAGATGACGCAATTCATGCAAAATTTGTAGAAAGCATTACAATAATTGCATATATGTAGTGAGTTAATGTTGAGCCGGCTACAGACCGTCAGTTTTTACTGAACGTTCGAATTGTACAGTTAAAACTTACGCTTATATAAATAATTTTAACTGACAGTTAAACAAATTTTCAATTAAGACTGAAGTTTTTTATATAAGTGTATAGTAAAGTATTGTGCCTTAACATCTTTTATTATCACAACTTTATTTTAAAACCGGAACGTACCTTAATATATTACAAAGTATATAAGCCCAATGAAAAGTATTGCATTATATGTACATACAAAATTATGAAACTTATAAATTCACAAGGATAATTGTCACATTTTCACGTCCTTGGCATCACTAAGGCTTTGAAAGGTGCAGCGGATGGAGTGGCGCCATCTATGTGATCCAAAGAAGGAAGAGGTTCGCCTGGAAACGGCAGGAAGGAAAACTTCTGCAGCATGCTCGTCGTGAAGATGAAGATGTTGCATTTAGCGAGTACATCTCCCATACATCTATGCTTCGATAGCCCGAATGGAAAATAGTGCTCAGGTAAAGAAAGTTTTCCATCAACGATGAATCTCTCTGGTTGGAATGTGTACGGCTCGGGAAATAGAGTTTCGTCCATCAAGATGTTGGTGAAGTTGCTCACCACCATTGTGTCCTGAAAGAATTATAGTTAACATTAGATGTTTGTAATAATTGCTGTTTAGATCAGTAACATTTCAAACAGTCTTACACAACATAGCAGTTGGAATAATTATGTACATTACACAAATTGATTTTCTCGAACGGTATAGGTAACTACCACTTATCCTTTACTCAGTTAATAAAAAATTGCAATTAAGACATTTTGAGATTGTGAATAAACATCATCGTATCACCGTAATTGATTACTTTGCTGTTGACAGTCACACGCAAGTTACAATCAATACTACTATTGACAACAATTAAAAAAGAAAGTCTTTAAGTGATCCAACATAATAATTAATCTAAATGAGTTTTAAAGAACACTTTAAACAATATGAAAATACAATTATTCACCTCGGGGATATTATATCCAGCTAGAGTAGTATTACGAAGAGCTCGATGTGGTACACCAAACGTTCTCCCCATAAAATGTCGTACAGATTCGTGAACTATCGCTTCATTGTAAGGCATGCTGAAACATATAAAGACATACCTTAGTAAGTTTTATTGCAAATCAATTTATTATGTAACTATATTAGAATTTAAGACTCAACCTACTTTGGTCGATCATCTAGTGTCGGCAAACGATTTCTTCCAATAACCGTGTCAATTTCTTCTTGTGCTTTTCTTTGCACATCCTGGTTACGCACCAAATAACTGAAGCCAAAGCTCATACTTTTACTGGTTGTTTCTGTTCCAGCCATAAACATATCCATACACATTGCAACTAATTGACCTTCAGAATATGTGTCTCTCTCCCCGTATTCCCTTAGGTTCCGTAAATATACTCCCATGAAATCTCTGCTGTCAACATCCGTATCCAGATTTTCCTTATGTCTTGCAATTTCTTCTCTTAAAAATCTCCATATTCTTTTGTGAGTTCTAATAAAATCTTTGTAACCAGACATCTTAGGAGCCAGAACGGCCAATATTGGAAAATGGCTAAAAAGTGCACCAACCATGTCAACATTGCGGAAAAGATCGAATAAGAGATCCTGTAGTACTTTCATTTGGGGATCACTCGCTTGATATCTGATTCCTGCCATCATAGTCCACAGAGTATTTAAGATGTAAGTGTTGAAAAAGTTGTGCATGTATATTCCCTTTCTGGCTCCATCTTTGCTTATCAATTCTGCGACGTCATCCAACATAAAGGATGCCTCAGTACAAGCTATATCACCCATACCTTTTCTACCAAATCCGAATTCTTTTAGATGTTTAATTAGAAATCTTCTTTGTTCTTTCCATAACTCACCATCAGTCAGAAGGACACCTTTTCTTTCACCCCAGGTTCGTGTCTGATAAAAAATACCTTTCGGTCTTCCGTCTATGTCTTCGTTATATAGCATCTCTTTGTTTGCTTCAAGTGAGTTCACCATTACCATTTTGTCTTTACCGATCTTAAGACCAAGGAGTGGTGAATCTTTACAATATGTATTACATAATTCTTTAACAGCCTTGTATAGATAGCCAGTTTTTTCACGCAATTTATTGACTTCACCTGCATTACCCACTATGGGATACCATTTAGGTCCTGGTGGAAATTTTCTAGGCTTAAAAGTGCTTTTAGCCAGGACTAAGAAGATAATACATATTGCTAGTATCGCTAGCCACATCTGAAACAATACAAAGATATCGTTGAATTATTTTGAAGGACCAAAATTAAAAAAAAATGATTTCAATCCAAATAGTTATGCAGATCATTGTTTACGGGCGCAATAGGTTTGTCTTAATAATATAATTTGTCTTAAAATCTTATGTTTTACTTTTAATTTTGTGCAAAATAAAAAAAAAGTAATTTAACTTAACAAGTAAATGATAACGGACCGAAAGAAAGTACTTAATTAATCCATATAGAAATACAAAGAAGCGTTATTTATTAGCAATCGCATCGTGTCAAGTTTACATGCTTATCTAAATGTTGCGAGTATGCAGGTCATTGTAATCGTGAGTTTGTATTGTTGAAACTGCATAACGGATCTTGATGATATTTGGCATAGATCCTTTTCTTTTTCCACGCGGGCGAAAGTTAGTGTAAAATAAACTGTCATCATATCTTAAAAAAAACTGCTTTGACAATTCTCATTGCAATTATGCAATTAAAATTATGTTAGTCGCAGAAAACGGCTCCACCCACAAAAGTAGGGTTGAGGGAGAAGAAGGCATTGCGCCATCAAAAAAAAATGTTTTAGTACAAGTATGTACTGGACGTTTTAACACTAGCTTATTCAGCAGTGTTTGAGCAATTAGATCAAACATAATGTATTCCGTCTTATATTTAAAATCTAATACATAAATTTTTTTTATTATATCTAAGCGGAATATAATTATTTATTAAGAATAATACAGATTTAAATTCGTAATGAAATAATTTGACTAGTTCATTAACAACCTCGTTAAATCCTGTATTCAAAGCGAATAGTGAGGAGAATTTGTAATAGAAACTTTGAATGGTGTCATTAAATATAATATTGTTGTACTGATAGCTTTAAACAACCCTAATGAAGCTTACTGAATGACAGCGTAACTGCAACTGAATAACTTCATTCAACGGTATCAAAGCTTGCGTTTCGCATAAAGGAACATTGATAATACCACATTTCCGAGATTTTCCCATTGAAATTAAATTGCTGGTAAATTTCAGTACACTGCGATAAACGAATCATTCCTGCAATCAAATTGTCCATCTTACTAGCTAGATAATGACGCGATTTTATGTCTTGAATTCAGTGTTGACTGTGTTGACTTACAATGTTGATAATGTGAGCAAATCAAAATTTACC
>JAOCNA010000025.1:4399242-4410875 GCA_026546675.1 Papilio helenus | reverse complement strand
CTTAGATTTATTTAGACTTGCTGAACATTACACATAGCTGATATTTCAAAGTCATAGTGTAGTTTCCGGTAGTTTTTATATTATTGTTCTTGGTTGTACAACTTTCAAATGCAATAAAATTGGATCCTACTTAGTTAGAAATTTAATAGTGTGAACATAGGCGTATATAAGAAATGGCTATTCTATACATTGGTTAACTTCTTTCCTAAGAATATCAAAACACTGAAAACGTATTGATATAGTCTAAAGTATGTGTAAAGAGTGATTACATTATGTTAGTATTGTTATTATTGACTAGCTATTGCTCGTGATTTAGTACGCGTGAAATTAAAAAATATATCCTATGTTACTCACTGATAACGTAGCTTTTTAACGGTGAAAGTATTTTTAAAATCGGACCAGTAGTTTTTGAGTTATTTCAATATATAGAATTTTTTTCCTCTTTAGATTACTGGTATAGAAGTTTAGATAGTACAGACTACGTGTACATTTAACAAATGACTTCACAATGGATACAAATAGTTTCAGTAGTAGAGTTTAGAAGAATTCCAGTGCCTTTATTTTGATAAAGTGTACCTAGTTAACTACTTGCGACAATCCTCTGGGAAACGTAACACGTTTTGTCCTCTCGGCATTACCGCTGTCTACTATGAAAGACAATTGCGCTGCCATTTTCTCCGGCTTTCGATAGAAAATGTACCAGTTCAAATTGCTACCTGTTTCTACCGGTAAGCTTCTTATAATGTACGCTGTCTTGAAAATAAAACTATGTTACATTGTAATTAAAATCAATACATTAGTGACTGCATGGGAATGTTTTACTAATAATGTTTTAAATCCAGCTAAGATAATTTTATAGCAATCATACTAATATTATAAATGCGAAAGTTTAGATGGATGGATGTTTGTTAGAGTTTGTAGCCTAAATGGCTGAACGGATCTCCATGAAATTCGGCACAGATGTAGAGCATAGTCTGGAAGAACTCATAGGCTACTTTTTATCCCGGCAATAGTTACGGTTCCAGTGGGATGCATTAATTTTGTTTTTTAATGTTTACTCGATAATTCTGCAACGGTTCAACATATCTTATTGAAACGCACACACTGGAGTACACATGGGATAAGGTTCATCCCCGAAAAATGTCTGGTTCTCGAGGGATACGTAATTTTTTGTTATTTACATAGTTTGTATGTTTTCTAATTCCACGCGGACGAAGTCGCGGGCAACAGCTAGTAAGTTATATTAATTTACGTCCAGAAATATTTTACTAGCAACAATATAACAACAGCTTTTAAAGGTACAACGATGTAAAAAAAACAAATGACGCACTTCGTTTCTGTCCTGCGAAATAACGTGGCGCGAAAGCTCGAACGAATGGGATATTTTATCAATTTTGGCCGATAAAAGCTATCATCTACACCTGAGAGCTATTTTACGTTCCGCTTCCAAATATCGTAACATATCATACGATTTAAATTTTGCATGATTTGAATATTTGTACGAAAAATTTTATCTTGAAGAAAAAAACTTATATAATTATGGCAAAAGATCTACACTAACATATGAATTTTCAACATATAACTCTATAATGCTTAAGTTTTATGTTGAACACTTTGTTAAAAATAATGGTTTAAAAAATTACAGTAAGAACATGAGAATTGGCCTGTCATGTCCCTTTTAAATGCATGCGTAGACGCGGGTTACATCTAGTTTCAAGATTTATAGATCCTATCCTATAGAACCTCAAGGAAGCATACTAAAATATGAGTATAATATCGGTATATCAATAATATCTTTTTGAGAATGCAGTTTTACAATATGTTCGTTTCTTATTTAAAGAATTATTTTTATATTTATAAAAGCATTTCACTGTGTACTCGACTGTAATTACTGAAAGCTGGCTCCTGAAAGTATATCCATGTTGTAGCGCTGAAGACACGTCGCTGTTACTTAAAGTAAACTTGCACAAGTAATGCATTAAATATAAATATTCTAAGTTTCATGTTTTTAGAGTAAAATCAACTAAAACCCTGTTTGTCAATTAATAGAGACGATGAAATGCTTGGTAACGTTCCTTGAGATTAATATGAAGGCTGTTTTTTCTGTTCTTAACAATTTTAGAATACATTAATTAAGAACTTAGTTATTAAAGATTTAATTTTATTGGAGATTTTAAATATAAATGTAACAGTTCTTGTTTGAGTTGAATAAGCAAACCCTTTTTATTCTTTACAAAGATGAAGGTTATTTGGAGTACTTCTGTTTAATACAATATTTACATTTGCTAAACTAATCTCTAGAAAGGTGAGGTCCCGAAGGTCCACATTATTGAAATAAAGATTCAGTTTTATGTTACTCTCCCGCCTTTTTATACAAAAGGTCTTTATATTTGGTGTACTTTTGTGCTAAGTAAATAGAATTACTTAGTAGTACTTAAGTAAAAATATTACGTATCTAAAATTGGTCCGAATTTTATCTTGCGTATAAATGTCTTTTTTATAATAGAATTTTATTCAATTAAATAATTTCAAAGGTCTTTGAGCAAAGTTTTAAGACAATACAGTCGACATCAAAATTTAATTGAAAAAGTTTCTGAATAACACTCTTTAAGAATTTAATTTCTATGATGTCTTTAATCTTTTTTGTTTGTAAAATTTATGGGAATATTATAAAATACTACGTACGATGGTTTTATTATATTTAGATGTTAATAAACTATTTTAGATACATTTTGTATTACGTAGTTAAAAAAGATTTGTACTTTCTTGTTGATTGTACCAAAAATTAACCCGATCTGAAAAGGCATTTTTCTTAAGATCAAGTTTCTTTTCGAAAAAAAGTAATCATGAATAATTTTGTTTACATAAAAAAGGATAAAAGCGTTACGTTGTTAAAGCTTTATTATTCCTCTTTGATTGTTTTATATTTTAATATCAAAGTCCTTGATAAAGTATCAGGGACAAAGTTTTAAGACTAAAAAGGTCAGATATCGCTCCGGGGAAAGATTCTGAATAATGTTTAAAATTTTAATAACAAGCTCGAAAAATTTACCAAGTATTGATACAAAATACTTTACGTAATTTTACCATCGGGTCCGCTATTGACGGATTATTTCAGGGCGTTATAAAATACGAATGTTTGGTTTCGCTTACAACGTGAATACAAAAACATAGGCGATTCTCAGAACTATTTCTATACAATCTAACAAAATAAATAGACCCTCAGCAATCCCTTAAATGATGCCATTTGTAGTTGAGGTCAGACAAAATGTTCTTCAGCTTGTAAGCCCTTATTCAAGATTAGTGTACAAACTACTTCTTAACGAGATTACGAACCGAATACTATTGTATTTTCCTACACCTCTATTAATTAGTATAGTGTTTAAAAATAAAAATGTTTTGTAAAATATCAGAACTACGGCTAATGAAAATGTACAATGTCAGACTATCCTTATTATGGGCATAGAATAGATAGATGTTTTGCATAAAATAACTCATAACTCGGAAATAACATTTAAGTTATCTAAACAAACGTGACTTTATCAAATTGTAGAATAAAGGCGAAGTCAAAGCTGTAGCGAACAAAGTTTACGCAATAAATTAGGCGCAATTGGCCTCGCTGTTTACTGCGGCCTCTTTGTCTCCGCACGATGACTAAACTTTACCTACACACACGTGAAGTTGAGCAAATCCACCTAAACTAACGCTGTTTCGAATAGTTGATACTTCATGTTTTGTTAATCTACTTTATTGTATCTTCGATGAAATATGACACTAAACATAATTAGACACTGTTTAGTTAAATACGTGTTTTAAATATTTTCAATGGCTATGATTTGTCAAAAATCCTCGCCGAGCGCTAGAGTTGTTTTATGAAAGAGTTGATGTTTAACCTAAAATGTATTTGAAACAATAAGTTTATATGGTTACCTTGGATCATCTAGATGTTCAAAGTTAATGTTACATTTGATTGTATTTAATTCGTTTGCAAAAACCTAATTACAATTGCCCTTTCTTTAACATTTCATCTTCAACTTTATAACATTTCTTTTGTTTTCATGTAACAAGTTAATTTAATTTAGAAATGATTAACGCACGGTGTAATTTGAGCAGTTAAAATTGAAATAGGAGCAAATTAAGCGAGTTGTAAGAAGCCATCAATTAAAGGAATTCTGGAATATAATACTGAAGTGAAAAGTACAGTGAAGTTGCCTCTTAAATATCTTGAAATTAATTTAAGACTTCTTTAAATGAATTACAGTACATTTGTTACCAGATCTTTGTAGGAACTGTTTCGCGTAATGGTGTTTTGAGTATCCGTTGGAATATGAAATCAATCTTATTTCCTAATCGAACTTTTCGAGAAAAACGCCTGATGTTATAAGATGAAAATGTTTTTAAGTGTCCAGTCAAGTTGACAACCATGTTAATAGTAAATAGCTGAGCTTTCAGAAACATTAATATGTTCTAAGGTTTGAAATGGCTGGAGGTATTTCCAACAAAATTTACCCAAGCAAAACGTTTTACTAAATTCTACTGGTTTAATTTAATGTTATTTGACGAAATCTAAGAGGAATTTAAGTTCATATCTTCCAAATAAATAAGATAAGCATCTTTAACTATATTAGTGTCTTCAGGAAAGACTTGTATGTTTGTACGCAATAAACTCTAAAACTACTGAACCGATTTAAATATTCTTTCACCATATGCTGCGAGGAAATTCACGTAGCACGAGTGAGTCAATCGAAGTCGTGACTTGTTGTATGAGACATGTTTATGTTTACGATTTACAAATAATCGTGTGCGTTGTTCATTACTTTGATGTTACAAGTGAATGAAGTAGATCATGTTGTATTAAATTTCTATTTTAGACACATGCATTTGATCTATTACTTCTACAAGAAATTAAACGAAATGAACATGTTCACAGCGAGTAATATCTAGGGAAACGTATATCGTTTTACTGAACTTGATCTAGATTCTAATTCCGGGAATATCCTTTGAATTAAATGCAACGAAATGGTACAATCATATAAGATGCAGATTGGAGCGTTCTCTTACTAATCCGATTTAGTACTGATTGTACAGGTTCGGAAGCGAGACAATAGTCCGTCCATGTTTGAAGTAAACTGTTATTAATTGATTTTCCGCTTTGTGCTCCTCAATGTATTCAAACTAATTAAAACGATCGATCGATGTAAAACAAGTGGGGGATTAAGTTGACGAATATAATGCGGTCCCTAACGATTAATGGAAAAGCTTACCGCATGCGGGTGCTATGGCATGCGTTAATAAAAAATTCTCGCACCACGCTTTCTGTATAACATCGACTAATGAAACTGCTCGTATAGAGTATTAGCTATATATTACTAAAAAAGTTACATGCATGCATATTCCGACAAAAACCAAAGTTGTGTAGCAAACGCATGCTGAAGTTCTACGTAATGAGTGAAAGTTAGGTGCTGGAATTTAAAACTTTATACCTCAATCGCCTCTTTTTCTCATCTAGTTTTTCCGTTGTTCAAAACAAAGAGTTACCAGAACATCCAACACTATGGAATTTAAAATGAACTACTCTAAAGTATGCCTGATGGCCCTTTTTCTTGTGAATCTCCGTTTATTTTGGAATGTATAATTAGATTCACTATCCGCATCATCTAGGTCATCGTCATATTGTAGATACCAAAGTGTCCAGCAACAGCGGAACCTGATAATCGATCTCCACTTCTGCTTCTAGGGTATTTCTATTTGACATTTTAATTAATTTATTTCGAAAATCTATCTGGGGAATGCAATAGCAATCTTGTATTTCGTATGGGAAAGATGTCTTTCATTAATCTTCATATTTCCATCCCTCTTATATAAAGCAGTTAAAACAACCGTTGGATCGATCTTTCAGGTGGATTGTTAAGTTCGACAGTACGATAAAAACTACTAAATCCGTTTAATATTAAAACTTTATCTTGTTTACATAATTTCAATGTCTATTACTTTAATGAATCAGTACTGTATCAATAATGACTCATTTTAAATTATTGATGCTAAGTTAAATAATGTATGTGAGTTATTTATAAATGACTCAGTCACAAATCTAAACCGTTTGAGGAAAAGCAAATAGTGTTTGTGGCCGTAGCGAGCACATTGATTTGAATTATATTACGGTTGACAATTTAAAATACATAAATTTATATGTGTTTGAAATTGATATAAAGTATTAACCCTGAACTTGCTATTTTTCGTGTATAAATGAATAATGACAAAGTAATTATATTACTTAATAGTAACCCAGATTTATCTCAATCCTGTTTCTGTGATCCGCCATCTCTTAGTAACTCAAGCGGACAGTATTCAGAAAATCCGTATGCTTCTTAAGAAAGTTTTAAATCTCACAACGAATTAAAGTTGTACCTTTCAGATCAAAATTCAAAGCTATGTTGCAGACGGTTTTAAATGCAGTTCTTTTGTAATTTGCCTAGATGAATTGTAAAAAGTCGCAAGATCTCAATTTAAAGTAATTTATACACTGACAAATAATAGTAAGTACTTTTTGGTTTTATTTCTTTTTATGTAATTGGTCTACTTTTTATAATTTTTAAAATGAAAACGAACGGCTTTTATAATCGGTTGGTGACAATGATATTTAAAATGTTTTGATAACTATCACACAGACTTCATAAATATATTACTTTGACAAGAAAGTGTAGCATTAAAATTAATAAAGTTAAAAGTTTTCACAAGAATATGAAATGTACAGAGCTTTGTTCTACGTTGTGCGCGGAATCGAGTTACTCAAGCCGATGTTGACCTCAGTTATTAAGTTAACTGGGCGAGCCGGGGTGTTTTAACTCCATTGAAGTAACTTTTTAATTCCATGTTTGTCACCGTAACTTTGTAAACAATTTTTATTTGTATCTTTTATAACGGTATTTTATCACACTCGCATAATTATTTTTATTTAAAACAATAATTTCGTTTAATATGACGACGGATACACTTTTTCTGTCTGCTTTTATTGAACGATATTTTAATTATAAAAAAAAGTAAAAATCAGTAATCAGTAAAGAAATTTATTTAATCATCGCCATATTCAAGTACGCTATAATGACCTGCGTCAAAACATCCCGAAAATAATAGGTGTTTAATTAGCCTACCTCTTCCATAATCTATTGTTCTATTGCTCATGTTCACGTGTACTTTAAATGTGTAGTCATTGTACAGTTCGCTTGCACAGTGTATTTCAACATGCCCACCGTACTGACCGTCTCTGGACATTAATCTTTGATAATCCGAAGAGCTCATTATAGTTAAACTGTACGATGTGTCGCCGATTATAAAGTTTTTATATCTATTCCATTCACTGACAACTCGATTAACGACATTCAGCCGTATTTCTCGATGTCTTTCTTGATTGTTGTATATGCAATAAGAAATCGATCTGAACAGACAATTTCCGTCACCATAAATCGATATTACTCTCGGTGACATATTCTTTCATTAAGCCAAAACTTTTTACTGTTCCGAAAATGTCACTTGAGACTTGTCAGAGCTTTAATAAATCATG
This sequence comes from Papilio helenus, assembly GCA_026546675.1. Taxonomy (NCBI): domain Eukaryota; kingdom Metazoa; phylum Arthropoda; class Insecta; order Lepidoptera; family Papilionidae; genus Papilio; species Papilio helenus. The sequence goes on along the minus strand of JAOCNA010000025.1, from coordinate 4,403,314 downwards.
GCGTCCGACAATCTTATCTGTCAAAAAAAAGATCGTTTTATTAATACTTTTCTTTTCCCCTCGTCCCTTGTTAAAATAATTATAACAGTTAAAGACTACAATAAAAAAATAGAAAAAATAACAGACGTCTCACCTTAAAATTTTGAAGTTCGAAATCACGCTTTTGAAATTTTATCTTTGTCCTGTCAAAATATATTTTTTTTCTATAACTGAAACCTTTTTAAAGTTTTGTATTTTAAATACTTATCCAATTAAAAATTAATAAACAAGTACGTATGAAACGTAATTGGCAAAGAAATGCGACGATCGTTGAATTGATTGAATTCAATTAGTGATTCACATTGAGTACAGAGGCGGAAGAAGGTATTACACATAAAGTATCATAAGATGCAATTTGCGTGATTGGCTTCGAGAAAGGCCGACTCCTTGACAATTTTATTGAAGACAAGATTAAATTAAGGCCCGAATACATACTCGTAGGTACTCCAAGAAAAGATGGCAACTACGTATATAGTCATAACGCAAAATATGCAATTTAGCAGGAGAGTCATTTCAGTGTACGTTAATAAAGTGGAAATGTCAGTTAAGACTACAATCTACGTTACGTACAATATTACACGGCTTAATAACATTGCTTTCTATATAATCTGTAACATTTATTATGTAGGAATAAATGACTGCTTACCTTTGTGTGTGCACACAAAGTTTCTCTGGACACAGTAGACCACTTCAAAGATTGCTTTATATCCCAAGAGAATAGTTTGACTTGAATATTCCAAGGACATTTGGATCCTCGCAAATTAAAAAGATATGAGTACGAAAGACCGGGCGTACGCAGCAATACCAAAAATAAAATATCGTAAAGATGAAAACAATTGAAATGACATCATAGTCTAATCGTAAAGTTTCATCGCAAATGAGAAACATTTTTATAATTAATAGGAGAGACTTTGTATGAGGCGTCAGAACATCCTGCCAAAGCTTTATAAAAATCCAGGAACTTTTATTAGGAGATTTGCCAAATACTTTTGATGAAGTACTGCCTAATTTTTTTTAATCACAAGTTAAACAAAAATATAGGTGAAAGAGTGAAGCAGATTAAATGATTTCAACCTTAAATACTTTATTAAATTGGATTCGCGTTTTATATGTAAAATACTTTATTTATTAACTTGTGTTTATGTATATATAGTCCGAATTGATTACACAATCACGAGTGAACGAACCGGACGATGGTCAATGTCACAATGAATTAGCACCGCGATGATAGCAGAGAGATTTGAGATTTTTGGCGTAAGTGATAAGAATTAGCGGGAAACTTGAGGAGATAGCAAACTCCTATGACATTGTTGATTAAACAAAGATTAAAAGAAATGAGCGTTTGTCTGATTCCTCTTAAATGTCACAAATACAACACTAAAAAATGGGAACTTGTTTTTGATAGTGAAACAGAAGAGTGACTCTTGTCAGTTGTAACAAGCTTATAAATTGTACCACGAAATTTAATTTACGGACAGATTACCATAGAATGGTCGTATCACTAAAAATAAGAATGAGCAGTTCGCTGTGATTCAAACCGGTTGTCTGCTATCTCTTTCTCTGGTTCTGTTATGAAAAAGATAGAAGGCATATTATTAAGGGTACGTGAGACGTCCTACGCTTAAGAGTTGAGAAATTATTTGGATGAATCATAACTACGTTGTGTTGGTGGTTCTTTTATTTTGTTTTAAATAATGTAACCAAAAAAATGTTACTATCAAACTAATGCTGTCAAAACTACCTTTAGTACTAATAGTAAAAGTTGCCATGTCACTGCATTTTTCAGTATGATTCATTATTCTGTCGAACAATATAATATTGCCCTTACGACCTTTTACACTGTTCATTGGATTGTAAAATAAAAAATAGACGCTATTTTTATAGAGAACATAAAACTGCTATGACAAGAGTATACACTTGTCCTCTTCAATATTTTCCATATCGTTAGTTGGATGATAATTACTATAAAAGTGTATATATATTTCTTTAATTAACGTTAACGATAAATTATAATACATTCCAACTATTATCTCATGTTTGAATAATTTAAAATATAACGTTCATCGCTTTGCCGTCACTTTATTTATATTCCAAGGTGAATGTTAAAGATGTAACTTAACTAATTTTATTAAGACCGTTCTTATGATTGGTAGTGAATCTTCAGTTTTATTTTAACAATTTTAAAACATTAGCTTTTTTATTGTTTTTTTTTTCAAGAACTCCAATGTTCCATAGATTTTTAAGAATATTCTTTGTGTTGATAAATATCAACGTAAATAAATGCTATATAATAGAAATATATAGCATTTGTATATTCGCAATTCTTGACTGTGCAAAAGGAATACTACGTTTTAATTTCGCTGCTGAACTTTTTCTAATTAAGTAAGCAAGTTGTTGATTTTAAAACTTATTGCGGTGTATCCAATCTCACTTTGCCGCCTTTAGGATAAACAAGTTTTTCTCTAAGTGGAAAACGTTTCGAAACCGCTTTGGATCTCGTAAACTCTGTGGTTTGCTTTTAGATCGTTTTTTATAGTAGTTCAGTAGTCAGTTTAATTTTCCTTTTTTAATTTCCTTACGTTCCAACTTAACAAACTAAAATAGGTTTAAGTGAGATTATCTAACTAATATTATAAAAGCAAAAGTGTAAATGGACGGATGGATGTTTGTTAGAGTTTGTAGCCTAAACGGCTGAAAGGATCTCGATGAAATTTGGCATTAATGTAATGGATAGTCTGGAAGAATACATAGGCTACTTACTTTTGTTTTTTAAATTCCACGCGAACGGAGTCTCGGGTGAAAGCTAGTATGTGAATACATGTGTTAGGAGTCATTTTCTTCTATGAAACTGATCTCAATTGTTAAGGTACTTCCATTGAAGTGAGTTCTATGCGATTTGATCATATAAAAGAAAATCTTTTAAGATGCTATTGTGCATGTCTACTGATTCGATTTAATCAATTTCGCTATAAGGAATAAGCTTTAGAAATTCAGCTATATTCTTCGTAAGTAGCCTATATGATAGAATGAAGACTGATGGAAAATATTAGATAGTGTAAGATTTTTAAACTCCTATCTCACAACTTCTAATACATATGAATAAACCAATCGACCCGTACTGGGCTTGCGTGGTTGATTATGGCTGTCACCCCTAACTAAGGGTAGGCTCCGAGCCCTTTAGTGGGGACGGACCTGTATTGATGTTGAATATTGATAACATCTCCCGTTCCTTACTTCAACAATTACCATTTTTGGAATCTGTACGCATTATAAATATGTTATAATGACAAATTCCAACGTAAAGATTCCAAATATAAGTGTTAACATTCTGAAGTGGAAAGCACCTTGAGTGTTCGAAGTATTTGCAGTCACTCAAAGGCGTTGATATTCTCTTATGAGCAGGTAATATGATATTCGCTTGCTTAAAATAACATATTTGCCGTAATACCCACTACATGACAGAGAGTTATAAGTTAAAATGTTTTTTGTATTAAAATAATTGGTAAATAACTTTGCTCTAATAAATAAATATCTTTCTCTAAAAATAATAAATAAATAAGTAAATTGAATTTCGTCTGCCTTTAATATTAAAACAATTTTCTTTTGTGTGCTAAATCGTTGTCATTACTAGAGTTGATCAACCTAATAATTAATTTCATAGTGTTTATATTTCAACCTTATAAATATTTAGATTGTGCAACTCTGTTTACATAGGGTTGTTGCAAACTCAAGAAAAATATTGCATTTTGTTCGCAAAGGTATCTCGGATATTATCAATCGCTCATTTGCGGATTGATTTTTTCTTCCTTTCTTTGCAATTCAGGCGAGAAAATGCTCGGTTATTTTCCAGTTATAGAATATTCGAGATAAGAAAGAGAGAACTTCGATGTTTTTTATCCCTCGACGTGGTATCGTAGTAAGCTAATTGTTAATTGCTGTTTATTCTACAAAAATAGTAATCTATACTAATATTATAAAGAGGAAAGATTTGTATTTTTGGATTTTTGTATATATTGAAATAACTCAAAAACTA
>JAOCNA010000025.1:4367670-4386149 GCA_026546675.1 Papilio helenus | reverse complement strand
GGACCGATTGGGTTTGATATGCACAGAAGTAATTTTAAGGCGATTTTTTCTAGCCCTATAGCACGCAAAGGGTTAAACTACCATATATGAATTTAACTCCACAACTTCATTCGTTCTGCCACTATCCGTATCGATTTATATTGGAGTAGGATTATTTTCTTAATTTTGTGCTTATATTTTAAGTGTTAAATATGGGTATTATTGCATAGTTTGTAAAAATCTTTATCATCATCGATATCATATAGGTGATGTGGCTAATAGTAAATCGAAGTTTGATACATTCCAAATAGATCTGCATAATTAAATGTTCTGCGATGGATGTCGGGCAAACGGACGCTATTACGGGCCAGATATTTCGCATAACCGATAGAGCGAAAAATAAAATGGATAATACATTTAAATTTATGAAATTAAAGAAAATGTAATGTTTTACACTAGCTAGTATTTAATCATTATTTCAATTTAACATATTAAATATAATAATTTTAAGTTGAGATCGACTGACCAGATCAAAAACGCTGCGGACGTCCCCTTGCATCAATGTGCAAAACAGAAAGCGATCAGGTAAGGAATAGCGGCGCATTGTGAAGCGGGTTACAATACACGATGACCACGACCAGTCTGCAAACACTGCATATACGAAGAAGTAAATGCAGGCTCAGCTCACCACATTTGGTACCCAACATCTTTGGTACTTGATAAGTTTTGTATTTTACCTCACTTGAAGACGTATTTTTTTGTGAATATTCCACATTAAAATAATTCTAATCTGCCACAAGTCAGATAGAAATATGCCATCTCAACTCAGTCACTTCAAAAGGATTTTCTTACAAGTAAATAATCTGTTGCTAAAATGTTGCCATTCTGTCCACGATCACCTAGTTCTTTCCAATCTTCTTTAAATTGAATTTGCAATACATTTCTTCTCACGTTTCTTTGTGATTCAATTTAAAAAGCATTGAAAGAATTCTAGACGTGAGACTATTTCGGAATAAATTCTGGAGATATTTTTGAAATATCGTCATATACTTTATGTTATTCATAGTGGTTATCACTGGCAAAATCTAGTTTAAGCGTCGTTCCCTCTCTTAACTTTTAAGTATTACCAACGTTTGAATATGTTTTTCAGTTACTTCGTAAGTTTACCGACGCTAGATCATATCATAAAAGCACTGAATATTGAAATATCGTAGTCGGCAGTTTAATATGATACGAGCAAACCGCAGTACTCTGTTCACGGTAATGTAATAAATACCAATTAATATTAGAGTACGTATCAATTTATGATAACCATTAATTAACATATTGAGTAATACTGCTGCTTCAGTTTTGCACAGAGCAGTTACCTGTCAGAGATTTTAAATTAATTTTAATTATTCATCAACGTAATAAAAAGTAGATTAACCACTAATTGTTATTCGTAAGAGGAAAACATAATCTATGAATCGCAGGATCTCAAATCAATAAATCGATTAATCTTACTAATTGTATAAATGCGTCAGTCTAGATGTATGTTTGTTACTGTTTATCTCCAGAACGGCTCAGCGCATCTCACTGATATTTGGCATAGAACATAGTCTGGAACAACGCATAAGCTGTTAATTAAGTTTTATTTTTAATTCCGCGCGGACATAGTCCCAGGCGACAGCTACTTAATTTAGAATTATAACTAACCAACACAAACGCTGTGCCATTGCCACTCGCAACGATGTACACAATACGTTCTATTCCTTAGGGAAGATTAACTTCCTTAAGTCCTTGCTTTGTGCTACCGTTATAAATTTTGATATGCGTCGTGTCACACGGCCGTATGTATTCGATACGTTTTAGGTCGAGGTATTGTACACTTTGACTTTTTAGTTTATTTATTATATTTATAGACGCCAATTTAACAGAGTAATATAGGTTGTAGTAGAACTAGGAATAACACTTGTCTTTGGCTACCGACAAACGCGTTGAAAACACTATAACATAGAATAAATACGTTTCTGAAAATTAAATGAATAAAAATCTTATAGCCATTATAGACAGGAAAAAGTCATATGTTTGTAACACGGAAAATATATACTTTACTTTTATTATTAACAGGAAAAAAATATTCGAATGAGACAGAGTTCATCTTAGGTCGTCCCGAACAATAAATGTTACGGAGGAAAGTACAGAATAACATTTCTCTGTGATTCCTTTACGCTGATATTACGTAGACGTATTGCAATAATCATTCCTAGGTTTTCTTTTCATTTAAATATCTGTCATTGATTTCAGATTGCTGTTAGGTACTACTGTTAATCTATTCGGAATAACTGTAAAACCAAAGACTCTTAAACATATCACAGGCCCATCCCTTAATCCCACACTGATGAATTCTCGGTCGACAGGTAATTTAATTAATTCGCCAAATTTTAATTTAAACAACGGGATTCGTAAATGGGTGATTGGGATGGAGTTTTGCAATTTAGGTTCAATTTTTACCGTGTTCTTATAATTTCTTTGTAATTTTCTACTTGTCCTTAAACACGTATATATCACTTTAATTACGTTTACGGATTTCCTTCACCGTTGGAACTCACTGGCAAACTGAAGCCACGAAAATTACTTACAAAAGTACCAAAACCTTAATGTTATTTCATAAGAAATCGACTTTTACGACAACAATAAAAAAAAATTCTTTACTATGATGGAAATACAATGCCGGTACTCTACGTTGTTTTATTCCGTGAGTAACACTTGATATTATTCTTAAAATTATTAGATTTTTGTTTTAATAAAAATAATTTTAACATTTCATATTTTCAGTGACCTATATCTGTACCGCAAAAACCGAACACGCAATACGAGTTACAGAATTGAGTGAATTTTCACCACAAATAAACTATGAAGTGGACAATATTTCGCTCGATTTGTTCTTAGATATACTTATCAAAGTAAATTTGAAACAGTTAAATAATACTAAACGGAACATTATAACAGACTATGAGTTAGAAAAACCTGAAATTGACTTGATAGAAAGTGAATTCCGTTTCAGTCATTTAGAATTACAAATAATTATTTTATCTAAGTTGCAAAAACTCGTTAATATAATTAAGAGTTTGGAATCAGAAACATTTATGATCGCGGTACTGGAGCTCTCAGTTTCTGCATTTCAAAATATTATTAGACACAATTTGAAAAACATCGGTGGTAAACTCTCACAGTTAACAGAGTGGGGCGAACAGACGTTGAAAGATAAAATATCAAGACAACAATGTAAAATAGCTGTCCACGTTATCGAGCGAAATGTTTGTAACATATTGAATGTGTGTTACGATAAAATATTTTACACGGAATACTTAACACATTGGTTCAGACAACTAATGAGTACAAGACCTTACAATTTGAAAGCATTTTTTTCTTCAGTATCGGAATACATAAATTCGAATGTTGTTACATTTAAAACAAATATTAATTTTCGAAAGCGAATCAAGGATATCATAAGAGGTAATTCAAAACACCAAAGAGATATTATAGATTACATTGATGAAGTATTAACAAAAGGAAATGAGACATTAAGAAATATAGCAACAATTAAACTGAAAAAAATCACTAGTTTGTTATTACAGTTAATGCAACTGGTAGACAATAACTACGATCTTAATATTGAAAATGTTAAGATACTTAAAGATATTCATTTAAAATTTGTGCAATGGTCAAATAAAGGTGATTTAGATTTAGAATCGATATTAACATCGGCTATACAAAATATGCAATTAAATATACGAATATGGCCCTTACGAATACAAGGTAAAATCGATTTAATTTGGTCTAAAATTATTAAATATTGATATAACATTGCATTAAAACGGACCTGCCTAGTCTAAAACACACATGAAAGTTAACCTGTCCTATCGATGTTAGATTGGTAGAGCATTGTGGAAGTTTGGAGGGACGCCAAGGCCTCAAAATCCACAACTTCATCTATTTAAATGTACGGAACATATTAAATTCGTCTCGAAATATTAATTGAGCGTTGAGTATTTTTGAATTAAAATAATTACGTATTAAAACAAATTACCAAATAGGATTTGACGTTTTATACAAATTGTAAATAAATGATTCTGGGAATAACTCATCATCAAATAAATATGATTATTCAATTTGTGTTTTATTTTATCCCTGGATTTGAACCGTTAATTACTGTTCGGTTTAATAAACTAACGAATGGAATGTCTATTTATGTTAAGCAAAATATAATAACATGTAAATACTAACATATGCATTTTAAGTAAAAACCTATTTCATTATTACAAAGCCTAACAAAAGGGATCTTTACGTCTCGAAGCATATGTTTTTTTTTACCAGCGGTCGGCCGGGACTGCGTCAGCTCAGAATTTAATAAAAGTAGCCTCTAATATTCCCGTCTGCATCAGCTACTTTACAAAGTCCTGTTAAAAGTATTGCGTTGCGGAGATTACCCAGAACAATCGTGGCTTCTTGGACAGACTAAACATTATTTTCGTTAGAAGCAACGTAAATAGTAGGTACATCATGTTCACAAATTTTACATTCATACACTTTAAAAAAAATGGTAGTAAATAGTATTACCAAAAGTGATCGAGTCTTGCCTTACATCGTTTATAATATTCAATATTACAATGCCGTTATTATAATCATCAGTGCCGTACTATTACCAACATTGTTGTAAATAAGAGTTACTCATTCGTCCTTGAATGTTAGACATTCATTATATTGCTAATGATCTCAACACAAGAATCTTTGATGTTATCAAAACATAGAAAATTATAATAGTAACATTACATTAGCCTTGATACTTAATATTTAAGGATAACATTTTCATAAATTGATAGAATTTGATGAAACATTGTTAGTCTTTTCAGTGGGCCTTATAGAACAAATCAAGGATAAACATTCCTAAAATATTTTAAAAATATATTAATTAAAACTTTTTACAAACGCGTAATATTCACCACAAAATTTCACAACGTTTATATTTGCTATTATATGTAAATATGGATATTTACATGACAGAAATGACTGCATGTTTATGCATCCGATATTAACATCTGTCAAAGTAAATAACGTGTTACAAAACTCAGATACTTATATCTGCAATATTTTCATTCGATCGCTAGACATCGATATTAATAGTGTTCCATAGTAATTGCGAATTGAGCATCCTGTAGTTCGAAGAATCAAGAAACAAATAGGGTGCAGAAACGTCCCACCTTTGTTTCGATCAGAGACGGACAGATTTCTATACCCCTATCGTGTTTCTTTTTCCGTTTAGATCCTAAGCTGATTAAGATATTAGGTGACGGGAATTGGATTGCATTACTTTTATATCACGCTTATTAAACTCTTCTATTAATCTTACTAATGTGTTAAATGCTCGCAGTTTGGATGTATGTTTGTTCGAGTAGCCTAAACTGCTGAATAGATCTCGATGAAATTTGGCATAGATGTAGACGATGGTCTGGAAGAACACATAGGCTACTTACTTTATTTTATGATTACAAGCGGAAAGGGTCGCGGGCGAAAGCTAGTTGTTTATAAAATTGCAATCTAGTTGATTGTAGGTAAGTACGTCGTGTCGGTCGCTGTAACACGACAGCCATTGTTCAAGTGCGGCGGCAAATTTCAATTTGTCGATGCGGACAGATCTGGCACTTTGTTAGCTAGAGCTGTTTGTAGACGAGCTGAACATAATTGAGTTGACGCGGAACCAGTGTTTGCCGGGATACAAACCGTCCGGCGTTAATTAACTATTCCCTCAACAATTTCCACGTTGAATTATTGTACAATTTCAGTGTCAGTCTCACACTAATGATTTACGACAATTCAAAGGTTTACACTGTATTCTATGATCTTCTGTTTGACGTCGTCTTATTTGACACTAAACGTTCTTGGAATAGAAGTTAACTGCTGATTTACAGTTAATTTCACTCTTTCTCTATTTCAAACTAAACAATAAATTATTCTAAATATTGTATAAATATATAAAAAATAAATTTCAAAGTTTTGGCAAATCTTCTGAAAAAGAACTTTCAATTTCTTTCAGCAATTCAGCAGTAATTTCAATTTCAGCACCAGTTATTAGGCAGTAAGTGGTACGTAAAATTCCGCGTAATTGCCGTGAAAGATTGTCACGTCACTATTAATGAATTCAGGTTACAGTTTAGCCTAGTTCTGACGGAATATTGCATAAGAGATTTCTCCAATAAGTGAAACTGCAGAGCAATCTTTTCGACAGTCGTTGAAATTCGATTCTCTTTGGATTATCAAAGGAAATTTAATCTCTATCAGAATAATCGGGCGATCATTTTCGCATTCACATTTTGTTGATCGAAAAAGGAAAGGGCTTTTATACAATTTGCAATTATATATGCATACTCGTACTATGCATCAATAATGCTAATCAACGTTTAAATAAGGAGACGGTTGACATTTCAACTATTGCTTTGTATCTTATTAATTGATCAAGTTTCGTTTCGCTTTTTGGAATGTTCCCGAAAACGGTAAACTGTACACAGTAAAAATTGAGGCGTTTTACTAGTGTTGCGTTAGTGGTAATGCAAGGTTAGTGTAACATTAAAATTTTGTTTAATGTGTTACTAGAATGACTATCAGTTAATATGAAAGTTAACGCATCAATAGTGTGCTCTTTCCGAGTCTATGAATAGATAACATTATGACATGCTATCCCACACGGTTGATTCATTGTCTTAAGTCAAGACAATGTATTGAAAAATGGTGGTGTGACGCCAAAACACATTCCATCCAAGTATCCACAATCAATGGTATTGTGTTTACGTGACTAGACTACTAGTGGGTCGCGAAGCAATTTTGATCCCTATTTTATATGAAGTGTGATGTGTTATCGTTTAAATGTATGTTATTAACATCTAGCTGCATGTGATGGTGTTTGTGAAACGATTTATTGAAGTCGATATTGCACAATTTAACAAGCAACGTGAAGTTATAAGTCGACTTACCTTTAACTAAATAAATATGAAAAATATCATAACATTCATATTCATTCAATTTATGATAATAATACGAGATTAAGTGTTACTTTTTTATTTAACGTTTTATTTCTGTGTTTAAACTTTTTTTTTTATTACTGACAACAAATTAACCTCTCTACTTAACGAGGCATTTCTATGCGAACATTATTTCTGTTTTTTCTTAAAGGGAATAAGAGAGATGCCGATATTGTTACAATACCGATGTTACGCTAATGGAGATTCACCGTAACCAATAAATGTCTTAAATAACATGAATTTTTCAAATAATAATAACCATTACTACTTTAAAATAAGTGTAATTTTTTTGTTTTTGTACCAGCGACCATCACTGTACTATATTTGGTCACTTTCTCGTCCTCTCGCGTAAACAGCAACCTCCCTTTTACAAAGTGGTTTCGACCATACGGTTAAGTGTGTACGAGTATGTTATCCGTAAATAAATTTATTTTAGTCTTCGCGTCTGTTTGTCGGCTTTTGCATGCAAACTTGTTCAGCGGCATTCCGGTCGAGTACGATTACGTCATGTAACGGCTACGTCCATTGAGTCTATAATCGCTTGGCGTACATTAAACGTCCAAATAATTCTCACAATACGATTCAATCGAAATTAATAATTACGAATACGATTCAATAATACGATTTTATTGACCAGTTCGTGCGATTTAAACATATTTTAGTAGGAATAATTTTATTGAGTAAAATTGGAAGCTTACTAACTTTTTTTTTAAATTATAAGGTGGCAATCGAGCAAGCGGCCACCTGAATCCGCCAAAATGGCGAAGCGACCGCTGAACAAAGACATCTGCAATTGCAGATGCGTTGCCTACCCTTAATCCACGGAAGAGTAGACACACATAAACAGGATATTATCCCTTCCTACACGTCTCCTCCGCCGTCAAATCCTCTTTTCCTTCCCATCCTTTTCTCTTAAGAAAAGGGTGGAAAGGAAAAGGAACTAAAATTAGGCCTTAAGCACCACACTCAGCAGACGAAACGCGGAATTGCTCCCACACACCGGGCGAGCCGGCCCTGCAGTGCGAAGATGTTAAAGCGGGCTCTACCACTGTTAAACTTGGTAGCTTTATTCATTGCTTCTTATTTCTGCCTACGTGATCATTAAAATAATGGTGTATACGAGTACGGGAAATAATAAACAAACACATAATTTTAACGGGAAACTGTTTGTAGAATCAAAAATACACTTTATTCCTCATTTCCGTTTTCCTACCATAGGAATTACCCATTCGTATTATATATACCTACACGAGTGGATTATGAACTATAATGGTATGATTTTATTTTAAATAACGTACGATAGGCAATATTAAATCAAGGTAGGCATAACAAATGAAAATGTCTAAACTAGGGAACTACCCTTCAATATACCAGCCTGTGCTAAAAATACAGTGTTTTGTGTGAGTGACATTCTACCATGTTAGCAACCCTTTGTGTTTCGGTGTTGTCACCCCTGCATGCACGTGGGCGGTCCTATCGACAGCCATTTGAAGTTCGAGGTTTGTCATAACTAAAATGAATACAAATCATACAGTCGAAAGATATTCGCTTTCCGGAAGTTAAATCAAATGTTTGGTGTCTGATTTAAAAATTATTGATGTGAATGATTCGCGTGGGTGAGTTAGTGTGGTTTTATAACAAGTTTACAAACGATGTGAGGATATATTTAACGTATCAAAGTGAGAATTGAGTTTGTTATGAAAACAATGGCCACGTCTGTATTAATTCAAACTTGCCTTTATATAGAAGGTATTCAGTATGCATAACTTTAAAGGATATCGTGAATGGCATTCCCGCTCGGTTTATTGTCAGCACAAGTACGTAGGTTTGGCGAGCATCGTTCGAAGAATATTTTTTGTTGCTTGTATAAATATTATAATTGCATCACGCATAGCATTTTTAATCGTGAGTTTCCATTGTCTAACAAGAACCACGTTGTTAACCCGGGTTTTCAAAAAAGAACGCATTGGTTGACGATGACCACATGTTTCGGCATTGGTGCACGGTACGAACAACTTGAGAGTTTTAGTTTAGAACTCATACAGCCCTGTTCATAAATGTTATAGTAATTTTCATTACCTATACTAATATTATGAAGGAGGGAAGATTTAAATTTTTTTATGTGACGAATAAACTTAAGAACTACTGAATCGAGTACAAAAATTAGAAAACTATATTACCGCTTGGTAACATAAGCTATGTTTATTAGTAGAATATTTTTAATTGTTAATTTAGATCTGAAAATGTACATGTATGTAGGTAAATTGATTTTCGAAGAAATTTCAATCAAATTAATTCGGATTATTGGAGAATTTACAATATTTAGTTTATGTCCGTGGGGATATGTGTAAACAACAATCTCGATAGTTTTCTCGTAGAATAATTTATTAGTAAAAAGTTTATTCTTTAGTAACTTAAGGATTGAAAAGGGTAAATAAAAGGAAAACAAGAATTGATATGGAAGAACACATTTTTTACTTGGCATAAACAAGTATATCGGAGAGTCCATAAAAGTAAATCCAACGGTAAACGTTAACTAAGGGAAAACAGCAGTTCGAAATGCATGTTAAAAATGTAATAACAGATCTCAGCATCAATGTTAAACTAACTTTGATTTAAAAAGTATAGTACCTTTAAGATTTCTAATATACCAAGTAACCTACAAAGTGTACATGATACCAGCTGCGGTAATTAAGATCGGCACCTCAACTGCCACAGAGCATAGAACTAAGTCTCCGAATGCTCATTATATTTTTTTAATAGAAAGAATGATGATAATTTATGATTCTTGTTTATTATACAAAAACGGCCAGTTACTGTCTCTTTGCACTATGGAAGAAAAATTATTACCTTTTATTGTTATTATTATTACTTGACTCATATTTACAATATTTTAGCCAAAATATAGGAATTAAGATTAATCGCTTAGTAATAGCTCTTATCTAAAAGTGGATTTGCAATGAGACGTGTTTATTTCGTTTCCTTTATACTAACACTATTCGCTTACCATATTGCAGTAATGTCGAAGTTTACATTTAAAGCACGTACACTATACTACGAGTATATTAATTGAGAATTATTAATTCTTCCAAGCAGCTATTATTATTATTTGAAATTGCAAAATCCTTGTGTCTGCATTAACTCTAATTTCTGAATAAGAATACAATATTTGTCTATTAACAAATAAGTTAAAAGTACAAAATATATTTCAAAGTAACAATCTCAAATTTGTCCAAGTTCGTTTCAATGATTATAATAACAATATTTTTTTAATTATGAAAATATCTTTCATGCATTTTCACATAGAAAAGCTTTCAAGTCTCTATCTAGAACATTCGTACGACATTGCAGTGCAGTTATTGTGCGGTGAACAATTTAAGAAGTGGAACATCTGTACTCATTCTCTGTGTACGCGATCTCCCTCCGCAGGTTACTATGGTCGGGTGATACACAATGGCTTAGTTTATAGTCAGTTGTTCCGAGAATATGTGCCAGTTAATGGAACTATCGATAATCCACCACACATTAGTGTTTCTTTACAGTGCACAAGCGTATTCTTTGTTTTTAATATATGTGTTTATACTTTTTTTTAGAATACAGATACAAATATAGACGTAGAAGTTTTACAACCGACCGATCGTTTATGTTAACAATGACTCAAAACCATAAATAATTCAAACCCTAGCAGACAGTTTTCCTATGTTACAAAGTACCAGCGGTTATCGCATCGCGTACACGCATTACTTACATATCGACGTAAAGTATACTCACGATGTTGGACCGCCTTGTGTATTGTCTTCCATTTCCATCTGTTTGTTATAAAAGCATTGCGCTTAAAGTCATTTTGCTTAAGTGCTTTCTATGCAATATTTAATACAGCGCTTAGTTCTTTCACTTTAAAGATTTCTAGCGTATCTAAAATATTTATAATGGTATAACATTCACAGTCCATCGCACAAGGGTATTTAAATATTTTAGGGCTGTAATTTTTAAAGATTGCATTGTCGCTTGATCTGAATGGCATTTTCCTCGAAATGTCTTTTATTTGGATTGTATATGACTATTGGAATTGAGCCAAGAAATCGTTTAATATCTGCACAGATGGAGTATGGTAACGCTTCAGTGCATTCCGTAAAAAATTGACAAAAGTCGAAGAGTTCAGCTTTCTATTGTTACGTCAGATATTTTAATTGTTACATTTTATTTTCCTTCACTGTCGTAAGGAAAATGATCGGTATGGTTGTGGAACTCAATAAACTGGCATGTCAATAACGTATGTAAGTCGAAATTATATCCACATTATGCAGACTTCCACACATCAAAGGTATTTTGGGGCTACAGGTGGTGACAATGAAATGAACGTACATTTGCAATATGTTACGTAAAAGACATTAACATGCTCTCAGTCAAAATTACATATATACTATACACTGCATTGTTCTGCCTACTATTGCAAGGCAAGTGTTAAAATATAAGCATAATTTATTTTAGCGCCACGCTAGACAGCATTCCATTCATAGGCCTATTACGGTAAAATAGCCAGAGCAATTATCATGCAACCACAATACAAGAGTGTCATTGTGTGTGTATGTATCCTTGTATACGAGAGGTCGATGAGTAAAGTAACCATGACTCAACATGCACCAAATGAAAAGCGTAAACATCGAACATAGAGTATTCCTTGTCTAATACTGCTTATCAGAAACTATGTAAAGTTTCTCTATTCCGCTTGCTAATTACACCATAAGAAAACAAAAATATTCTTGTGTTTACAATGTTGTTAATCTTTCAATCAAGATAAAGCAACGTTGTAGTATTTATTTCAATCAATTAAAAAGATAGAGTCATCTAAAGTGGTACGAGTTACAAAGTATCTTGCAATGCATGACATTACGCTAAAAACAAGATTCTGTAACTATCGTAGGACGGTACAATTAATTAAGAAATGTAGGTAATAAACTCGATTTAATCATAAACCATTAAAAAAACAGGACATGAATCTTAGCAATGAATCGGATCCAATAAGCATTTAGCAATAAATAAATTAGAAGAAATAGAAATACACGACATGCAACGTTATTAAGAACAAAACTTATTACAAATGTACCACTCGCGTAAAACAAGGTCCATCGGCTACCGTATGTACAGTCGCGGAATTCCGCAGTGTTTCAGTTCTGGAAAAAATGCCTTGTTCATTGCAGAGACCAACTCCGCCTTTTACAAATAACTAATTAGATAGCAATGAGTGGTACAAACGAAGATGTAATAATAAAATGAAACTAGCTGTGTTTCTCTAACCGACTTTTTTTTCGTACAGAAACATTTATAAGCTGCGTTGTCTTGGATTTTATTCCGCGTCTCGTTTCAAAAATTTCACATGATTGTAGCTTTTAATGTGGAATACCGCCACTTTACCCGACTGTACCCACTAATATAAAATTAATGCCACGCTACGTTCACTAGATTACAGCGACTAGTTTAAATCACGCGGTTATTATTTTATAAATTTAATATCAATCCGTTATTGCCGTCCGTTACTGGCAGCATATTCATCTATAGCACGAACGGCATTATACATTTAAACAGAATAATAAAACACATATCATGTTATTCTACTTTGTGTATAGGAACATATCTTGACTGAATTTTTAATGTTTAATTTAATTATGATGGAATTATAAATATTGAGTAGACGGTGTGGTGACGGATAACGCATTCACAATTTAGATCAGTCAGGAAGCGGAGATTAGTTTATGAACAGTTTATGTAACTTAATTTACTGGTCTCCGATACGTTATTTAAGGGACGGGGGAATATAAAGGACGCTTGGCCACAGCGACGCTTCTACAGCGCAATTGATCATTTTGAACGTCGCACGGTCCCCAACAATTTGATTAGACCACGTCAGATCTCGCCTTAAACGTATTAATCGAAAGCCAGTCCGTTAGTTCCTGCCTTAAATTTAATACTCCGCACACCGCAAACTGAAAATGTTACACTGGCTTTGATAATAATTTGTTTACGATAACGATGAAGAGGAACGAACTAAGTTTGTGTAAAAATTTCAACACGGTTTGTTGTAAAGATGTTTTGTTTGTGATTTTTTTCGTTTTCCGTTAAGTTAAAAAATTGTCTAATGCGAAACAAAAATATTTGCAAGGTTAACAATACAATAAGAGTACATTACAATATTAAAAAGTGAAAAACAGGAAGTAACACCCACCTGCACTGTAGTGGCACCCTTTTATTTATACTATTTCCTTTGTTGTGGCAAACTTGTGCGATTGTAATCAAAATATAACTTATGTGAACTAGACCGAGTAACATTAACGGCTAAAACAAATTGTAGTTTAAAAATTTTGGAACCGAGTTAGTTCAGGTCATATTATAGCAGCTAATGAAACTATAGTAAATTTCTTATTGAAATATAGCGTAACAATTTTATCGTCTACGTATATAGTCGTTAAACGTCTACATAAAGCTATCCTATTTCATAGTCATACCTGTCAGAATATTGTTGGATATGGAATATGAATATGTATGATTAAATTATTTTAAATCTACTAAATTTAATTATATCTACTCAATATAAATTTGAAATTGATACAAATAAAAAACATGCTCATTTTGATAGATATCTGAATTTAAAAATCTGTCGATTTTCAAGTGATTTCCAATAAAATGTACTTAATGTTAACTTATTGGAGTAGAAGCAATGAATGCTTTTATCAATTCAGGCAAATATAACACAAATTGAGTGCACTTCAGCATTCTCTTTGCTCCAGTATTGCATACCCTGACGAGCAGAGAAAATGGGCTATTACGTAAGATTGTTACAAGAAAACGTACTATTTTCTTGTTATTAAAAGCAAAGACAAACTTTTAAGTATTTTGTATAAATGCTTATATTCTATGTTCATAAACGTAAATGAATTTATCTTAATGTTTAATTTCTATTTCAAGTGGGATATTAACGTGTAATTAAAGTTTAAAACAGAGATTAAATGAACTACGAGTAATTGGTCAAACTACACCAAAACTGGTACAACATTTTTTAGTGTGTGTCGTGTTATAGTGAACTAAAAAGTTTTACTTTTGAGAGCTTTCATCCGGAACAGAAATAATTCGAGCGTTCGAACGCCAATTTGAATTCAATACGCATATTTTTCAAGTTGCAAGTTAATCTAGGTTATATATGATCTACATCAATGTTACCTTCGTTAACCTATATTTAATAAAAGAAAATAGGTTAACATTTATCAATATTCTGACTAAGATTTATATCCAGTATTGTTGAGCTTCCTAAGAATTAACGATGATGACAAGTTTATACTTTAAAATTATAAATAGGATTTTAATCTGGGAACGATTAAAAGTAACTAGTTTCGACAAAGAATACGACATTTTTCGTAAATAAAGACACTACGTAGAAGAAACCTAAAACCCGCTAAATACGTTCAGTTCTAACTGAACAGTCTAGCTGTTCCGTTAAAACTGCGCATGTGTTAAAAATGTAACTGTGTAATTTAAATAACTGTTAATATTTTGCTCACACGGGTGCAGTTTAAACTGAACAATTCGATTTTTCAGTTATAACTGATAGAATTGACCTTATGTACCGGACTTAACGACATGTTTAATGTGACATGTGTCGTAATAGGACGATAATAAAACGAAATCACTGCATACTTCAAAATTAATTTAAAATGTAATTTAAGCCTCTACAAACGAATCACATTGATTTGTATAAACTGTTAACTTTTTTGGATCTGGTTTATTCAGTTCCTGATAGCGGAATGTCGTCTCTGTTTGCGTTCGTTCGATCGACGACAAAGTTAAACATTGCGGAATCGAATCGAGCTCCACAGTTCCAATGGGATTAGCTACTATAGTTTCACAAAGGATCCTTCGCGCCAAATAGAATTACCCGGATGGAAAGTATGATTCTATAATTATTTGCTACGTCCACAGTTAAATGGATCATCGGCCCTTTTATTAAAATACTCTGTTGTGAGTGCATTTCGTTCGATGGGCGTCAAACTTAATTAATTCACGAGCACGTGTCCAGTAGAGTTGAAAAAAAAAATGTTTTCACGAATAGACATTTTCTGATTTTTTAGTCGTGACATGAAATTCCAAAACAGTACTTTTACATCCAGTTATCGGCACAAGGTCTTTAGTGTTTGGCATAATACATAATTATTACCGTATTCCTATTTGTTAAAAATAGTGAGTTACATATTGTATAAATTACCTTTGATTCGTAATTGTACAATAACCTTAATGCGAGTTGCGCGAGACTCTATAATATTATTTTTAGCGTCGGCGCAATTGGCGGAAAATTCAGCTATGCCGCGAACGTGTATGCGTGGGCTCCTGAACGGATGAGGCATTTGCTGCCGCGAGTTGGCCCACTCGTTCTTTAAAAGACCGATTGTCAATGCCAATAATAAAAAGCTGAGATAATCTTATTGTGTATTTATTTATTTTTAAAATACACATAACATTTTGAATGTTGGTTATTTGCTATTTTTACTAGAAACTAAAAACGGTAGCAATTGGTATTGTTACTGTTTTCGACAGAGTACATAATTATCCATCCCTTATAAACGTTAATTGGTCGTTGTTATCGAAACATAAATTAAATTAAATTTGAAAATGTACATATAACAAGGCAAAATTTCCACCTTTTTGCACAAATTTGCATATGCAACAGAGTGAAAAAATTTCATTCAACTAAATAATAAAATTCCAAACAACTACAAAAAATTCAATTGAATGCTGTTTCTTTTACTTTAAGCAAATTGCAGTCTTTATTAAGTTTGTATTGAACTTCAGAGAGGCAAAAAGAAACGCTTTCAACTGGTCAAATAAAAACTAAGCGAGTAAAGTTTTAGCTTGTTGTGTGGAACTGCATATTTCAGGTTAACATTTCTCTTAGCTTTAGAAACCAGTCAATTGTAAATTTGCTTCATGGAACGAATAAGAAAAAAATACCATAATGTTAATCTTTAGAAGTTAACCTAAATGGATTATTTTGTTCTCAGTTCGGAGAATGTACAACTAGTACATGGTCCTACAAGAAGTTATAAAAAGTTGTTAATGCCGCGTTATTCATTTTTTCTTAAGTGCAATTAACCAGTAGTGAGAAAACGCAATTGATCTAGATAGTTTTAAAAATGTTTGTCTTAATTAGATAATCAATTAATATACGAGAGATCTACGCTAATACCATCTATCGAGTAGAACTGCGAGAGGAGCTTCCTAATAGAAATAAAATACAAACGCAGGGCCACTATAACCTTAAGTAAGTCTATTGTAGTGTCAATTAACTTGCTTTCTCGGATAAGAAAGCCTTTTAACTAACAAGATAAGTGTTTTAAATAAATATCGGAGGAAGTCGATATAAAACCGTTTTAGGAAGTCGATTGCACGTTACTATATAAAGAAAATTTAAGAACTTGATGGTTGGAATTTTCTAGTAATTCTGTGTAAACTTATTGGCACGCTGCCCAGTTATCGGATGTGAGTTTACCGCAATCAGTACCTCATCTTCTACACTGATTAATATAACAATTTATAGCACAATTTTGTTTAATTTCATATAGCTAATATACTACAGTGGAGCCTACGTGTTCGACTTTAATTTGTATTTTTGACTTTCTTGACGAAACATATCTACGAAGAAGTTCAAAGATTCTTGAAAGATTAAAATTTGAATTAGGCCAGCGTGGTTGACTAGGGCCACATCAGCCCTAATTTCGGGATAATCTTATCGCATAGATTATTTAATTATTACTACTTGTTATTTTTTAAAATACGATTTTGATTGGTTTGTGAGCTTATCCAATAATAAGATAAAAACAATCTGTGTGATTCCACAGATTCTGTGTTATGGTTGTGTGATTTTTATCTTACGAAATGCATTGTCGGCCTTGTCTGGACCGTGTAAGTGGGTGACGATGGGCCGACGATGTTAAGGCGTCGACATACAGCCGTGCGTTTTCGTCACCTTTTCTGGCTAACATCATTTGCTTACAATAAACATGACGAGTGTGAAACACATTACAGTTTTTACTTGCTTCCGGTTTAGTGGAAAAATAGTTATTAATAGTACACCGGTACATCTTTACTATGGTTGTTGCTTTTTTTTGAACTAATCGACATTTCTCAAGATATTGAAAACCTCAAATGTTTACGCATGTAGTAGTCATGAATCTTCATGCCAAAAAAATTAGATTATTGCGAATATGACTTTTGTATAAAGAAAATGTACGATGTTATTTTATAAATTAAATCACAACGTACGGGTAGTCACTTTACGCTACATAGGGCTGTCACTTATAATTGTTAGAATAGCCAGAAGGAAGCAATTCTTTATTGAAGAATAGTTGGTTTTATTGCTAGAGCGGCGAACGGAACGGCGCGGCGGGTGTATGCGGGCTATAACATGTGAATGGGGCATATAATCGTGTGCCGCAGCGACTGCCTGAGACCCGGCGACGGTCGTTTGCCCGCCAGGGCTGCCACTAACAAAATACGAGCGTTGCATATTTTCTATTTAATGCTACGATTTGCATACTGATTTGCAACAACGTCCGCTGGGCTTACTCAAACGGTGCAGGAATGATGGCTATGATTTATTTATGAACTAAAATATTTATTTAAAAAGTCATGTTTAATACTGTCTATGATCCAATGAGTGATCAAAATTGAGTATTATGTTAAATCAGATTCTAAAAATGTAGTAATACCTACCAATTAACACTGATAGTATCTTTTTTTTTGTTGATTTGCAAGTCTAAACCCTAAACGTGAGTACATGAGCAAGCTTCATTGATGACTCACGGACAGAAATACCATAATAATACAAAGTTGGCTCGTCCGTATGACGCAACGCATTTTATTTGAAACCATTTTATCTTGCTCATATAGTATTAACGGTACCTTTTATTCGAAGCTCCCTCGAACGTCTTTGGCGGCTATTGTTCTGTCATTTAAATTCTGTACTGGTAATGTATATTGTTGACTTGTGTTATTGTACCTATATTCTCCAGTAAAAGCATCATTGAATTTTTAACAATTTCGACTTTCGCCCGCGACTCCATGCGCACGGAATTAAAACAAATAGTCTGTATGTTTTTTCAGACTATCTTCTACATCTATGCCAATTTTCATCGGAATCCTTTCAGCCTTTTACGATACAAACTCTAAAAACATCCGTCCATCTAAACTTTCACATTTACAATATTAGTAAGATTACTTTTTCCATATATTCAGAGCTTCAACCTATTTCTACAGTTTTCTTACTCAAATGACCATAGTGTTTATTTAACACTAGCTGTTGCTCGCGACTTCGCCCGCATGAAATTAAAAAATATAGCCTATGTTACTCACAGATAAATTACCTTTCTAACGGTGAAAGAATTTTTAAAATCGGCC
>JAOCNA010000025.1:4206291-4218957 GCA_026546675.1 Papilio helenus | reverse complement strand
AGGAATATTTCGTTCTATATGCATTGGACTATTATTTGGATACTCTCATACATTAGCTGAAATATATGCAGTACATAAAGATATCTACTTCAACAAGTTAAGTATATAATAAGCTAGTCATTGCTTTTTAACTTAAGATCCAGGAGTGTGTAACATTTTTTAAAAATCCTTACAACACAAGTAAGATTTAAAGTCAATAACTTTGGCTGCAGGTAATTTTAACGTAACGTAACACTCACAGGTTTTGAAATTTAGGCTTTATTTTCGTAATTGTAACCGGGGTAGACAGCCCCTCCAAAGTTTTTTTTCTTTGGTTCCTTTATATGATGTTTATGTCGCAAATATTTTTGGAGTTATTAATATTTTGTACGTCTGTTGTGATCTTGTTATTGAGAAGATATTTTTATCAATGTATAGTTCAACCTAAATTTATTGGCCTTTCACTTTTTAAAGTAGGCCTCACGTACTTGACGCAACTGCGCAATTCTAGCAGTCATTGATATTCGTTCATACCAAGTGATTATATCGTCCGATTATTTTAACTAACTTGACCGCCATTAAAACAATGTTACGAAAAAAGTAATAAAAATAATTTAAAGAAAAATATAGCATTCACTTGTCATAAAGCTTGCTAAAGTAGAAATAGGCTTATATCATTTCTTGTTATTAATTAAAATGATTTTATTGTATTAAATATTGATAAAATCCTACATTAGTTAAATGCTCAGTACTTTGTCTTATAGTTACTAAAATTTTATTAGAAAATAGATCTTGAAAAGGAATATGTAAGCATTTGAATTAATAATTAAATATTTGCATAAATCATTATTTTAAAGTTATGTATAACACGTTTTTTTACATTATAAGTATGTCATTTTTTTCCGACCATTATCAAAATTTTAATTTGTTACATGTTTTCAGCTATTTTTATTATTATCTGTGTAATTTAATTTAAATGAAATGATTATTAATGAAGTTAACAAAAATAATCATGAATTGTATAATTTTGTTATAAGTATTAGTTATTTGATATTAAATAAGTAGCCTTTTAGCAATCGTAATGTGTTAGCCGTGTGCCTGTCCTAGGTCTTAGGCTCTTAGGTTATATGTTTAGATGCGAATGTAAGCTAAAAACGTATAATAACTTTTTTTATTTTATTACTGTGTTAACGACAAATGTTAAATTAAGTTGAATTTTATTTTAAATCATATAAAACTTGAACGAATAACAATGAACGTGTTTGTTAATTTTAACTTCTTGCGATATTATTACGGAATTGTCAAAGGTTTTGTTACAACGCCATCTATTGGTACATTTTAGATACTATAAAACATTGTTTGCTAAATATTCTAACAGATGGCGCTTTTTTAAATTATAACAATGTATTTTACGTTTTTATTATAAGTTTAAATTTTAATCAGAATATGTATTAAAATGTAGACAATAATTAACATAGAAAGGCTTTAACTAGCTTAGTGTTTTCTTAAAAGACTTTAGATTGTACAAAATGTGAGCTAAAAAAATAATTATTTACATTTCTAGCTGTAATTTATTTCATTCTTCTTGCAACGAAAATTTTCAAATTCTATTTTAGAATCTAGATAAGTAATCAACGTGTGACAATATTAATTGACAATAATAATCAATTTACTCGACTCAAACTGAGACTATATTTAAATTATACATGAATCTATGTAATGCTAAATGCCTAAATAAATATTCATAAATTGTAGAAGTATTTTTATTTCATTTGAACCTTCCCGATTAAAAATGGCGGACAGTAAATGTTAAAGTGTCAAAAGTATAGGAAAAAATATCGCAATGTTCCTGAGAAAACGATAAAAATAAAACATCATAAATAAAACTAAAGTGCTATATTTAAAAACATTTACAATTCAGTATCATTACTGTGATTATGCCAATTCTTGAATACATTGACGGCTTTAAAAACATCGTTAACAAATATTTGTGGTAGTTCTAAAGCGAGGAAATGTCCTCCATCTTCTAAGACTGTAGCACCTAAGAGGTTAATAAACTTCGTTTTCAGAATACTTGGAGGCTGGTAGACCATCTCATTCTTCGTTTGGAATGCCCATGTTGGTACTGGCGTGGTGTAACTAAGGAAAAAAATTGAATTTACCATTTTTTAATATAAACACTGGCTTAAAAAGTGTGTTAACGTATTTACAAAGATAATCACAATTATATTAAAAAAAAGAGAGTAGCAGTGATCTTACAGACTATCTTCTACATATATGTCAAGCATCCATCCATCTAAATTTCGCATTCCATGTTTTACCAACCGCACCATCACCAACTACTACACATTTAATAGTCTGCATATTGAAGACTTTAGGAATAAGTGATAATTACGTCAATTATTTTTTTTACAGTTATACTCCTGTCATAGCCTCTCAATGGAGACAAGTACCTGAAACAATGCATAATAATACTTTAAGTAGGTTTATTATAATTTGATCAATTAAACAATTCTAGAAACAGATGACAAATCATTAACATTAATTAGCACAGCACCTTTACATTAAATGAATACATTTAGAAATATTTAAATAATGTAACATACTATTATGACAGTTCTATTGCCCTGGACTTGTATCTGACAAGTAAAATGTATTGTTTCACATTAAAACATTATTCTTGTCATCAACTTGCCCTTATTCCTTCGGAGGATCGGCGCAGTATGTGCTGCTTTTCCATACATTTC
Organism: Papilio helenus; assembly: GCA_026546675.1. NCBI lineage: Eukaryota > Metazoa > Arthropoda > Insecta > Lepidoptera > Papilionidae > Papilio > Papilio helenus. The sequence goes on along the minus strand of JAOCNA010000025.1, from coordinate 4,216,231 downwards.
TATTAGCCGTCCTATCTGAATCTACTCCCTTTTTAAGCATATCCTCTTTCACAGTCCATCCATAAATAAAAGCCTTATTCTTATAATCAAACAAAAGCAATATCAGCAGCCACTACACTCTACTGCCATAAGATTATGTACTAAAGTCCGCTACAAACACTTGGTTTTAACCTAACCATCAAACCGTTCAGTTAAAACTGTGCATATGTTCTGTCAATTGAACAGTACAGTTAGTTTTGCCTATTGCATGCATAGTTTTAACTGAAATTTTCATGTGTTTAGTTAAAACTATCAGAACTAAGCATACACAGCGAGCATTACACATATTGTGATATTTCATTGTCTTTGAGATTACTTTGTTAAAATTATCCGGAAAATTTGGAAGAGGGCATACTACATGTAGTAGTAGCAATGCTAGAAATGACCTTGACTATTTCAACAACATTAATATAAGTGTTAATTGACAAATATCTATTTAAAAAAGCTAAAAACATATGATTGTATGGTTATAAGAGCCCATGCATATTTAATTTCATTAATAATAGAAAAATGTAACAATAAAAATTCAAATAAACAAAGACATTAGTTGATACCAACACTATCAATATTTACAACAAATTGTTAAGAATAGAGGTACCCATTGTTAAAATCACCACAAATCAAAGAATTGAAAAGAAAGAATTTCATACCTATGATTAAAATGTAATTTTTGAACTGTATAATTATGTATTAAATATCATCTTTTAAGGTACAGACTTCCAATTTTTATGTGCATTCCATTACATTTACTCCTAGATGAGAATTAAAATATGAATTATAAAATTATTTGCTTTAATCGTAATAACTACCCTCTATCCAAATTACTTGGTGTTAGAAGGCTTCAGAGTGGATGAAAATTATCATATCAACTTTGAAGATGTAATTTAAGTTATATCATTGTGACAGCCAAGGAATCTGTGGATTTTTATTGTACATGTCTAGACATTCTGTTTTAGAACAAGTCTAATTTTGTATCCTAAACATTTATAATCTAAATTGAAGTATAATAACTCATTGGTAAAACACATAAAATAATTCATATTTCTTCTGTATCTAAAATGACTATTATTGAAATGGGAGAAATCCTCAAATAAATTACCACATGTTAAAAATTTATAAATGTCAGTTATTGCTGGTATGTATCTAGTGTGCATAGTTTATTTTATCTTCTCTATCTTTACTGTTTGATTTTCTAAATAAACATAGATTTAGGCTTTAAACAATAGCCAATATTTTTGATTGCAACTAATAAAAACAAGCAAGCACCACTATTGTACTAAATATACCAGCCGCTGTAATGCTTACTAATATTCGCAAAGCCAAAATAACACGATAGACAATGTAAAACAAAATGTAAACAAAAAAACACATTAACTTTATAAAATACAAAAATAGTACAGGGCTACTTTTCAAAAAAAAAGCTTGATAGTAATACATATCGCTTCAGAATTATTAATTTACATGGAGTCATTAACGAGACTAGCTAGTCATCGCCATGCCTCCTTGTCGGATGCCATCATAACTGTTCCGCACCGCATTCCAAAGTACAAATACATATACATCTCATTAATAAAGAAGTTCAAAACATACATATGTTAAAAATAACTTTACAAATCACTTTATTGTAATCGAATCCTTGTAAAAATCATAGGAAAGAAGCATTTCTTTACATAATCACGTCACAATATGATTTGACGTCCATTTTGTAAAGATAGAATACCATCTATGTCGTACTGTTTAAATGTCGACAAATCGTATGTTATTCAAAACTTTTCGTACCTTTATTCGAAATCTTCAATGCAATCAACAATTACTGTCCGGCCTTGGAAATACTGTAGATATTGTAACATATAAACTGCGCCAAGCTAAAACTGCCTGGGAACTTGACGACTCAATAACTCAATACGTTTTTCGATGTTGCGCCCCTAGCGCCAACGCACAGTAACCACACCTTTTATAATTATGTCTGGTCTCTATGAATGGATAGGTCATCACTTAATAATGACAGCGTCTCCTTCTTTCCGCATTTAATGCGTCTCTTGATGTTACTGACAGATAATTCTATCTCGATTATTAGTTTGGATTCTTACCACCACCTTCAACCACAACAGTCAGCGCCAAAATGGCGTAAATCAAATAGGCACAAAACGCCACGTCTTATAGCATCACCATTAATAGATGACAGTGGAATTATGGGAATGAACAAAGAGTAGGAATGGCAGATAAAGCATATAATGTGTGATTCACATAATGTTGCCAACATACAATTTGAAAAATCACGAATAATTTTATTTATTTTAATTAGTTATTTAATATAACAAAAACTGATAGATATTGTTATCTCAACACAGATATGACAATATTTTTAATAAAGTTCGTACTGTGTGTTGAGAAATTGCGCTCGCAGTTTGTTGCATCAGTTGCTAAAAATAAAAATAAATGCACGTTGATATAATTTTAATCATTCTCTATCTTGAATTTCATCTTATCTTAATTCATGGGATAATATTGACGATGAACATTTTTGTAACCAGACTTAAGACCAGAGACTTGAGGGCTTGAATAAAACAAAAATATACTTATTTCATGGTTTAAAATATATATTTCTTTACCGTTGTCAAACATATATAACATACGTGTTTTTTTTCTTCTCTTCACTTTAAGGTGGTTCCAAGACCAAGCATTAACATGTACATGCAAGTAAAATTGGTAAAAATACTTCGAATCAATATCTCTTTTTTTATTTATAATGGTAGACTGCCATTAAAGTCACGGGAATACAAATTAACACGTTGTATAGAACCATAACATATTAAAAGTATTAACTTCAAGAAAATATTGCTTTTTAAGAGATGATTCAATTAGTCAAAATATTAAGCCTAACATACTCACTTAAGTTACATAAAAACGTAACCAGTGTCTTGTCCTACTTACAATAATAAGGTTTTTCAATTAAATAAGAAAAAGAATCAATGTGTGTCAATAATATTTAATTATACTTGTGATGATAATATTTCAATTAGTCTAAATAGATGAATTACTTTTTATGTCACAAGCACTATGATAATTGTATATATTTAAATTTTTTAGCTACATATGATGTAAAAAAAAAAACTAAATTCAATTTAACATTTATGTCTAGCATGTTATCTGTATGAAATTAAAAAGTAACCATGGGTTTTTATATTGTAGAACAATTTGTACAAAACCATATTGTTATCTCTGTTTTTAAAAGGGAACAAAACATCCAATCTCTCATTTACAATCTTGACAATATATTTTGCATGTCTGTCTTGGCAGTGGTTTTGCTTTTACAAACACTTTAATGTTATTTTCTTGCCAAAGCTATATAATATTAATATTGTACATTTCAAATATTTTCAATTACACTAAAATTAATAACAATGAACATTTACTAGTAACCATCTCCATTTGACTAACATTATATTATAGTATATAATAGGTTTACATTATATTTCACAACATGTCAAAATTCCGTTTGTAGAAAACAGAATATTTTCTATAATCATATTACACATATTTATTGCTCATGGCTCTTACATTTAAAAATAATGTACACAAATAGTTAAAACAGTGATAAATAGAAGCTTAAAATCTTATGTCACAACATTATTAATTAACAGCAAATTTCAACTCAGCATATACCGCAATATAATCTATAATTAATAAATTCAATAAAAACATTATTACTTGTGTTATTTTGCTGTTATAGTCATAATTTAAAAGCGAATCCCATTTAATAATCAATTATGTATAACATGTAAAACTAACATTTAAAATCAGTTTAATTCACATAACAAATTATTATTTAGTTATCCAACATAGGATACTATAAAAAAGTCAATAAAAATTGTAAAAAAATGTCCTAATTCTTCTAAAAAGTCTTATTGATATGAATAGCTAAAACCATTAATACAATGTCATTCTAACATATATTTAGTTATATAAAAATTGCTTTATTAACAACTTTGTAATGTAGCATAAAAATTATGCCAACAAATAATACAAGATCCTAATTATGTTAATATTTTGTTTGTGTAATGTGATGTGATTTTAATATAACCCATGTTAAGGAGAAGGGAGACCTAAAGTCTTTCTTACGAGACGTTCCGCTATTTTGTTGAACTGTTTACGATCTTCTCTCCACATTTTGGCCGCATCAACATTTGCACCACTTTCATCATTTGGCTCTGTAAATGATTAGAAAGTTAGGTCTATCAAAATATAAACTTAAAAAAAAAGTTACAAAATACAACTTATATACCTAGCTAGCTTTCGCTCGCGACTTGTGGAATTAAAAAAAAATTAAGAAGCCTATGCTGTACATCTATGCAAAAATTCATCCAGATCCATTTAGCCAACCTCTAACAAACATCCATCCATCCATCTAAACTTTCACACCTATACTTATAGTATGATTAGTTCTATCAAAGTGTTTAGCTGTAACTACATAAAAAACTATATAAAAATTAAATAAAACATCTTATAAAAAACATTGAAATCTTACCAGCTAACATGCTAACTACTGAAAGAAGGATTTTTTCAACACTCTGTACAGGCGACCATCTCTCTGCACTGCTTTCATAACCCATTGGGTCATCACCCGGAGCATGTAGTATGGAAATGCAAACTCTGCCATCAGCATAGACTAAAAATCAAATAAATTATTAAATTTTTTCTCTAAGTACTTGTAAACTTTATTTTTAAATATATATTGTCTAACACCATATTTATATGCAACATTTAAAACTTCTTCCATGTGCTTGTAACAGAGTATACATAAAAAATACTTTTATTACATTGTTATTTTTATAATGAATAACAACTGTTGTGAAACCAGTATAAATATATATTATTATCTTTGATTTTTATAGATCTACTTTATGTCATACAAATGTTACAACACTGAATTTTTTTTTAATAGAAAACGTAATTTTATTATAACTAGGCACTTACTGTTAGGATGAAACATTTCACATATAAACTGCATTTTTGGTGGGCTCAAAGGATAATCAGGAGGAAATATTAACTTTGCAGGGAAAATACCCCCTTCAAAACAAGTCCCTTCTGGCCCTCTATAACACAAAAGAGAAAAATTAAACATTTGATATGAATATATTCATTTAAATCATCTCATCAACATCTCAAAATTAAATCTCATGATTTAATAAACTCTCACAACAGCGCCATCTTTTACTAAGTTTTTATAACATCATCAACACTTATAATAACAAGGTTCCAGACTCTACACAAAATCTTTATTACTTCTTATGAGAAAAGAATAAAGATTTTTGTTACTATGGTATTAATTACTATTGTAATGTCAAAGATTCATGGATCTCCGAGTGCATGAGGTAACTTATTTACAGCAAAAAAATAAGCTTTATTCCTTCGGATTAGAGGTTACATTATTTATGATTTTATTTAAATTAAAGAAAATTTATTAAGATTTATTAATCATTTTCTGTTGATATTCAAATTTGTTGAATTTTGATAGTTCAGTGCATGAGAACACTTAAGCTGAGCCTCCACTGATCATGAATTAAGAAAATGACATTTGTGGTTACTAATGATTATAGTACTTCAATAATAATTTAACTTACGTTATCAAGGCCTCCCACTCAAAAAAGTTTTCTTCATTTATTGGACCAGCAATGATACCTTCTGGAGGATTCAGAGTTAATTCTGAAAAAAATATTATTTTTAACAAAACCATGTTGATAAAATAATTAATCTAAAAAAAATAATTAAACGACTCCAATGACGAATACACGTTAGTGATTTCACAAAGATCCTGAAAAAACTTGCATGTGTTCTTTATTGAGCTGTATACATCTCTATTGCCACAGTGCATGTTTCATTAGAGTTTCTGTACGAATTTAATAGAACTGCACTATTTTTACTTCATGCTAATACATAAATATCGTATTATGTCAATAACATCTACTGATTGCGAATAAAGTTTTATGCAACTTCAGAAAGAGCGTAAACATAGGACAACTTCGTTTTTTATCGAATTAAGATAGATCTCTTTTTTCTTGGTCTGTTTTGTTTCAATTATAATAAAATATAAGGCTCCCATACTTACGTTTATATTCAGCCATAAGACGTCGCAAAGCTGATCCTGCCATGGTTAAACGTTAAATATTCACAGGAAAAGTAAATTATTGTGAATGAATATATATAAATTTATACGTTAAACTATTTTTTTATAAGTTGTTAATTTTATCATTTTCCTGACAAATTATTGTCATGTAATAAAAAAAAATATGTGGTAATTTCTCGTTTGCTGGTCCAATTTCGATGACACGACTCTTGACTAGTGTTGCCAAATCACAATATAAAATGACGATCTATACGTGTCATGTAGTCCTATGACGTAACAATAAGTATTTTGAATAAAGGTTATTTGGTAAAAATATTTCATAATGTATAATTAATGAATAATTTAGAAAAATTACAAACATGTTTTTATGCAAATTTTAAAACTTTAAATGTAAATGAAATAATTACCACAGAAAATAGGAATAACGAATTCTCGACTGATACTTTCATGAAATATAAAAATAAAAGAAAAAAAAATGTATCTCTGAATTAAAACATTGTCTATTATTATTAAAATGATTATCTGATTAGAAATCTGTTTTGATTTTCCAAATAAATTATATACATTGAGTGGCAAATAAAAAATTGTAAGCATTGTTAAACTAGAGGTTAGTGTTGCTTATTTCCTTTAGCGTACTCATTAAATGAAATGCTTTAATTTTTTTCTTATTACTTAGCATTTAAAATTGTGGAAGTTAGTAATGGTATGAGAAAATGCTATCACGTAAAATTTGCTATTTTACATTGTTTCTAGATCGGTATAATAGTATTATGTAGGTACTTTGCGCAAACTTTACAAACGATCGTTTTATCGATTTCGTAATAGATATCTCATTAAACGATTTACGTATGCTCTTATCCGTTGTATTATAAAGTTTAACTTTTATTTATAACCTTAAGCCAAAACATATACAGAAAAAAAGAGAATTTTTAGTATAATAATGAAAGAAATATAGCGAATTGATGACGTGCGATATAATAGTGACATTTTGTAGACATAAAGACGCAAAATGTACCTATCTGAGGGATTATTACGAACGTTCATGAGAGCGTTTTCGTAACGTCATCGACAAAAATTGTATTAGGTTTATGCAGCGCCCCTACCGGGCGTAAAATAAACCATTAATTCGCATACAAATTTTGCCGATGACGAAACAAATACATTCTCGCAACTGTCATGCATATATTTGCAATAGACCCTTTGTTGTAGCTAGGACATTGATAGAGTCAGGGCCAGCAAGTTGTTGCAAGATAGGCCAGCAAAAGAAATATCAGCTTATAGACATTTCTGTTGTGTCAAGAATCAATTATTAATACTTTAAAATAGATTCCGTAAATGGGAGCAACAAACATTGCAATTGAAAATTAATAGTATAAATAATTAGTATTCCTTACCTTAAAAAGATAACATGTAAACTTATGATGCATACTAAAATATAGATAAATTAATCTAAACTTAAAAATGTTAATTAAGCATATATTTACTTATGTCTCTTTATTATAAATTTGACATCAACTTCGCCCTTTCGAATTCACAGACAGAGACTATTCAAGAAACAAATAATTTCACAATTATGTGGAAAACTAATTTGATCAATAGTTTGGATTTGATAGAGGAAAATTGCACTAATATTATTACCGGCTTTCCTGATTTAATTTCAGTGGTGAGAGAAACTTGTAAATATTATTATAAAAAGAATTGATTACTATTTTGAATAATAAAACGCAACTACCTTCGATATTTGGACATAGAAAATTGTCTGCTGAGTTCGAGTAATTCTATTGATTATGATATTTAGTAAGCAGATGTTTAACAGCTGAAGACGCCTGCAACAACATATTATAGACCGGATCTGCCAGTGCAGTACCACGACAACACGGATGACAGGACTAAAGTGGAAGCCATTTTATATGTTGTCTATTCTCTTCCCACCCTTTTTTATAAGGGGATGATTGAAAGGGAAGTGTTCGTACTAAAGAAAGGCACATATTTTCTTCCAATATCCCTTCCTCCATGGATCAAAGTTAGGAAATACATCTGCAGCGATTGCTTCACTATTTCAGCGAATTCAGAAATCCGCTTGCTCGTTGACCGACTTATGATATAAAAATTAAGGATAAATAGGTATCGTGGGAAGGAACCAATTTCATCCGCAAATTATTTTCTAGTCCTACGAGATGTTTTTACAAAAATGTATTTAACTACTTGGTGTTATTAGAATATGTATTTCTTAATGGATTACGAGTTGTAAATAATAGATGGTTGTTGCGCAAAACAAATTATTTAAATGCTTTTTTATTTATTTTATATAGAAGGAAGAAACTCCACGTTTTAATTGTAGTTTTTGCACCAAAACGTTCTGCAATGAGACGGCTATGCGGAATCATGAGAATTTTGATCATCTACCAAGAGCTTTAAATGATGAAGCTGAACAAGCGATTTCTTCTGCACAAATAAATGACCAGGTAATGTTTATTCCAATTTAGTAGTTTAGGTATTCCGGGATTACGTACTGTACGTGTCTGAATGTAAGCCGATAGGCTTAGGTATGACTATCGCCACTAAACAATGGAAAATGACCTTTATTTTTGCCTAAAACAAGTATTATATAGAAATTATGTTACGTAATAATACTTAATACTTTATAATTTGATTGTCATATTCTATTCCCCCTTTCAAAATGTGGACCCTAATAGAAGGCGATGTTATTTGTAGGGTGTCGAAGGACTACGCGGATTTCAATTCGTGCCAAGTAATTTTGCCGATAACAAGGAAACAACGATCGTCGATGGACACAAGAGGTGTTATTTTAATGAAAATACAAGTTACATACTTTTAAAAGTTGAAGGGGACGACATGGATCCAAACGCATTGAAAGGATACCGTCGCCCCGGTATATTAAGACGGACTCAAATTAAACAAGGAAGGCAGACTGTCGATTTAAGGTTATTATAATGCAGCAATTTATATGTTAGATGGTAAAGCATCGTGTAGCAAAGATATTTTTTAAATTCCCCTTTTCCGGATCTGGTTTTTAGACTCAGACCTAACTCTGTAGGTAGGTACCGTACCGCTGGTTAGTTTTTCGACATAGTGCCATCAACTCATATTTCATACTGGTCAGCAAGATTAACATGTGCATTTTAATTAATGATACTTTACGTTTTTATAAAACCTTTTTATAAAATTGTCTAAGAAACGACAATATTACTATTGTTTTGCAGAGGTCCTTTTACTTGCTCAGCGACATTGGCCCTGCGACCAGACCTTCAATGTCAGGAGATGTTTTTCAATTGTTGCGAGTACTCGCTTCACTATCGCGAAGAACATACAAAAAGGCGAAAAGCGGCCTTGCGCTGCCAAGTCTGCGAGAAGAGTCTATACAAAGAGTTTGACGAGGCAAAGCCGGCGGGCTTACAGGAAACTACTCCGCCTATGGCATTTTCATGTCGTATTTGTGGGGAGAATTTTATGTCAAGTTCCGATCAAGAAGAGCATAATCGCATCTTTCATATGAAAATGAAGCCTCATCAGTGCTCTATCTGCGATAAGCGATTTACACAGCAGGGCGGTTTGCAGCAGCATATGCGCATGCACACAGGCATACGTCCCTACGAGTGTACCTTCTGCCCGAAGGCGTTCACACAGAAAGCGGGCCTCGACCAGCATATCCGTACTCATACGAAAGTGAAGCCCTTCAAGTGTGTGATCTGCAGCAAATGTTTCTCACAGTCGGTTCACCTGCGGCAACACATGCGCACTCACACCAACATC
>JAOCNA010000025.1:4045141-4060490 GCA_026546675.1 Papilio helenus | reverse complement strand
CGTTTAGCAGTTTATGCTAACTCAAACCAATTTTTATATCAAAATGTAACTTGACTACACTAAAATTAATAGAAGTTAAAAAGTTAATCTTATCTTAAACCAATGTTATAAATGCGAAACTTAAGATTGATGGATGTTTGTTAGAGTTTGTAGCTTAGACGGCTGAACAGATCTCGATGAAATTTGGCATAGACGTAGAGGATAGTCTGGAAGAAGACATAGGCTACTCACTTTTGTTTTTTTAATTCCACGCGGACGGAGTTGCGGGCGAAAGCTCGCTCAAGTGTATTAATTGGAAGTTATAAAAAATATCATTTTGAACTCTCTTTATCAAGATAAGATTAATGGATATTCGAGTGACTCTTGTAAAAAAAAGTAACCCTTACAATTCACAGATTAACCTAGCAACAGAGGGCCCCCACATACACTAGATAAAAGCAATTAGAAAAAGGTGCGTCCATTTCACGCTTCGTTAAATAATAAGTGAGGTGATTTATTTAATAACAGAAACATCCTGTATTTTAAATTGGAATTTCAAATAAATCGTCACTAACCGTTTGGAACATACTGTTGCCACTGAATTTAACAGCAGGTAAAAGAAAACACAAGTAACAAAGCAATTACCTTTACAAGAATACTCGTAATGTTCACAAGTATTTCGTACCTTTAATTTTGGTAAAAATATTTACCGGTTTTTTTTTTAAATTATACACAATATACAAGTACTTACGTAATTTCAAGAGTCAGTATTGATGGTAAATTAACTTTACAAGTGGAGACATTAATAAATGTGCAGTACGAACAGTAGAATTCAACGACATCTCATCAATCTGTGGTCTAAATTGGTCCACGGGCCGAATTGAACGAATTGGCCGGGCCGGGACCACTTGTCGCTAATTGATCGCGGGACGGGGACGAGACGGGGACGGCCTCTCTATTGCCTTATTGATTGCTATCCGCTCTTCACCTTCGGCCACGGATATTTAGGACCCTTAGTTAAATTTCTTAATTGGATATCATTGAAGAACCGTTCGCTGTGTTCATAATTTTAGCATGTATTACGAGAGGAGATGGGTTAAGCAAAATAATTAAGGCATAGGATTTAAGAGAAAGCATATGTCGGGAAATCGTGAAAGTAGATAGTGCCTAGAAAATGAAAAGTCGAAAACTCTACACAGATGTATTTTTGCTTATTGTAATGTGCTACACAATACGTGCCAATGTATCTATCCAGCATACTTACTTAAATTCTTAGTAACCATTTAATTCTTAGCAGAAGCAATCTAAATTATGGTATTTAACGCTTACGATCATTTGCATCGCGTCACGAACTTACCACGAACAGAAGTGGTCATGAATATTTTTAACTCGACAAAGCAAAAAGCGAGGACCGTGATTTCATACTTGGTCCGCAAATAAAGAAGTCAACTTTATAACGAATGGCGAATGCATTGCAGACGTTCGCTGGTCATTCAACTACGCTCCAACGCACCTAATTAATGACACTTCTAGTAACAGCGTATCTATCTCGACTCTATTGACACTGGGGTCATATGGCAACACGTTTCAAACAAACATAAATTCCTTGACATTTCAATGTTACACCATAAATAACTTTTAGAAGTATTTGGTAGTGCTTGTATACGTAAAACTTTCGATTAAAATCACGAATTGAGATAGAAAAAAATATGACAAAGAAAGTTAATATAGAAAGAAAAAAGGAAACAAAAGATTCCGTCTGACTATCATTAATTTTGCAGACAATGATTGATAACGTCCATTTCATAAATTGATTTTGTCAGCGCGCGAACGTAATGAATACGGACATCAGCAAACGCTTCATTTCGTATAGTAACGTTCAAACAATTTTCTTTTACGAATACTTTTAGCTATAAAGTTGCAGTTAAAGAAACAATGTTTTCCATTCATATCCGGTATAATACAAAAAGAATTAACACCAAACAAGGTGCGAATTATTCAAGGCATCAAACAATGTTCCCATTGAAGCCGCATTAACATTAGGTACACACCACACAACAGCTAAAAGCCTTTAATACAAACAATCGCAATGACATCGTGTGAAACAAACAGGTTCATTGTACAAACTGGCTGATACTAGTCGATACTAGTTTTGGCAAAACTAGTTCCTTGGAGTCGTAAAATGTTATGACAAAATACGAAGATAACATTTTTAAAACTTTTTGTTCTAACGTTCACTAATCGTTATAGAAATATTTTTAACAATTTAAATACAATCTATTGAAATGTTTCTAATAACTTATACTTAGAGATAATCGAAGTTTGTAGTTTAGTACTTCCAAAGAAAGGAGGGAAATCTTTAAGCAGCCTATAAAATGTCCATTTCACAACGATGCGGCCATTGTGACCCTAATTGTGGTTTTAACTAAACCTTAGTCACCACAACACGCTACGCAATAGTTCCTCTGAATATGAGTCGATAAGTTGCGCAAATCAATTAATTTAAAAGAGATATTAAAATGTCGTTACAGCCAATATTAAAAGTGCCAACGAATAAGAGGTCTTTCTGTTTCCATTAACAACTTTAAGTGGTAAATAAGTGACGAAAACGTCTACAGGGCGGTTGAAATCAATTTTATAATCGACATCTGTAGAGCGAGCGTCCATGGAATCGATTTTAATGAGCGCCCACGCGTGGGCAACGCGCCCACGATCCAAATATCATGGCCCACGTAAATTATTTACTAACAAGTAGTTTTGTTTTAATTTAGTGCTACTGGTGAAAGGAACATTGGTGTCAACAATAAAGGGAGGAAAAAACTATGTACTCTTTGGAATACTGTACCATATTTTGTCACATTTTGACCTCAACATATTTTTAAATGAAGTGTCTTAACAATAGACTTTCATTACATCGTAATCACTATAACTGTCCTTAGTTTAAGTAGGTAATGCGAATTGAGGCGTATTATTAAGAAAAATAAAAGGCAATCGCTTCCGCTTCCGCTTTTGTCCCTCACTCGGACTTCTAAATATTGACATTGGTCAAATTTAACCGCGTGGGCACGTGCCTGTACGGTAATTAGACATCCGGCGCGGCCGCAGCTTGTGTCGGGGAATGGCCCGGAGGTGGCTCGCGATGGCGAATTAACTTGATCAATAAGCAACTATAGGTCATAATGTTTATTTAGCTGTTCACTTCCCGTAATATCACAACCAAAATGAGAAGACTAATGCGATGGGCGGGACATATAATACGACGACACAATAAATAGAGCAAAACCGTTACACAGTGTTATTCTAGAATAGGTAAAAGATCGGCAAACGAAAAGATGGGATGATGATATGAGACAAGTTGCAGGAGTAACATGGAGTAGGGTGGCTCGAGATAGAAACGAGTGGAAAAGGTTGGAGGAAGCCTATGGCGATTGGCAAACAGATCTACGACAAATAAAAAAGAATCAAATCCTAGAGTAAAAAAGTAACTTTAAGTGATTTAAATGTATATGAAACTTTGTAAAAGGATCTGAATTAAAAGCTAGTATCATAGCTATTGACCAGTCAACCCGCACTTGGCCAGCGTGGTTGACTATGGCCTAGTCATCCTAACTTAGGGTAGGCTCCGAGCCCCTCAGTGGGGACATATAGTGAGCTGGTGATGATGATGATGATGATGATCATAGCTATTTTTCCAGTTTCCAATACACGATATATCACGTATGAAACAAGTTACTTAGGAACCAAATGTTATTTATAATCTATTAAGCACATATCAAGTGTTTTGAAGCTGTAAATACATCCTTACATTACTTATATTGACGAATGGATTTATCTAGGTTGTAAACAACACATCCATTAAGCAATATTGATTAAGTGCACTTCACAAACGATTAAAACGGTACAAAGGCGGCGCGAGCTCAATTCGTTTTATCTTAATACACAAAGACCAGCGCGGTTCACACGGCCCACTTTTACACAACACCATAACTCCATAACTATTCTTATCAAAACAATTATTAAATAAAAGTAATTGCAAGTATTAAAAATATCTAGTCCCTAGGCATAAAATGCACTTATTTGTTAGTTGCCATGCAAAAATCATATTTCGAATATCCGGTGCTGTGAAGGATGTGTATAAATCGAAGTACCATAAAGAATTCAGATTTGTAAAGGAAAGAGTCAGCAAATGACCGTACAGCAACTGGATACGTTGTGAGGAGTATCGGGTGACAGCTCGGCTTGCAAGACGATCGTTAACAGCGTTTCATTGAGACGCAATAAAACGGATGGATTAAAAACAAACGTTACGCAACAAGTCGCCCTGACGACGCTACCGCATTTGATGCACTCCAGTCATTATCCTTTGGAAGCAGACGTCAAAATAACAGAAGAGAATGGATTCAAAAGATTAATCTGAATTAACCAAGTGCATTAAGCAAGTTGCGCTTTGATTCTTATGAGCTTATATGGAGGTGCACACTGTACTCGATTTTAGTTGTGCAACTAAACAGTTGAATTAGCTGCGAAACAATTGACAATCGCACAACATTTGTGCGATAGTTTAGTCAAAGGTGTCCGCCCGCTCTTAACATTACTTAATTATACAATAAAATGTGAAAAAGTTTCAGACATTCAGGGTTGCACAAATCGGGGCCGCAAGCTGACTGCAATGACTGCGCTAGCTGCGGCAGTCTGCAGACGCACGAATTTGTACATCGTGACTACAGATCGTGTCCCGATATCACACAGTATGTTACCTAGGACACACATGTGCATATACTATACTAGTTGTGACTACTAAAATTACATGGTTGTATATCAAAGAAAAAAGAAATCAACGAAATTGAATACTCCGTTAAAATGAAGTAATAACCTTACCCTATTGCGTTGGATTAATACTCATTGATATTTATTTCAAACTAGCTTTAGACTGCGACTTCGTCCGTGCAGTATTTAAAGAACTTAGTAAGATGTAATCTGATGTAATCTGTGCTAAATTTCATCGAGATCGGTTGACCAGTTTAGGCTACAAACTCTAGCAAACGTCCATTCGAACTTTCGCATTTATGATACTAGTAAGAAGTAACATTTTATAAGGAAATTAATTTTAAATATAACAAGAAAACTAGTTAAGAGCACTCTTTCGACGTGCATTTTTCAAACATTATCTCTTAGTCTGTTTACCCAAAAAGATAAAGTTATCTTGCGTAAGATGTAATTACCAAACTCATCCGGGGGTCAGAGGCGTTAACCTCGGCAGCCACTTCAATACTTTCTCAGTCAACTGATAACAGAGGTCAATATAGATAACCGAAATGTACATAGCTGAATATGCAAATATAGTGACGTGCTATATTACTGTTATCGATAAAAAAAGGCCTTATAAATAATCCTAATAATGCAATTCTACTCCACTTTAACCGTTTTAAAATTGTCCTCTTCAAATTTCTAAATAGCAACAAGTAAAATTTGTACCGTTTATATATATTTCTAAGTGCGACAAATTTCTTTTATAATAAAATGCAATTATGTTATCAATTTAAAATCCATAATTTACGCCACATTATCAAGCACTATACAAATTACGGACTATCTCAAATTTATCACAACATTGAATCCCGGAACAAAGAACATTTAAGCCGTATACGGTATACGCGTAAAATAACGCCAGAAAACGTCGATAAATTTAATCGACACACAGCACAGCCCTAGCACGTTATCGGTGGCATTTCACAAGCACCATTGTGGTAATCGACTCTGACTTCTGTGCGCAATCGCCGACCACTTTTTTATCTGTGTTTTACTTTTACTCTTTCCTTTGTATCAATGCTCAGGAACTGCATGAACGAAATTAAACTACTAAATGTAACTTTTAAAACTGCTACCAATATTTTATAATCGTTGTTATCTTTTTGTAAAAAAACAATCATTGAAAATTTATTTATAAATATGAGATATCATTGACATACTAAAATACCCTAGGATGATATGAAAACACGAGTCAAACGCACTTTAATTTCCAAGTGGTTGTGACAACACGAGAACAGTCGACACTCAGTACAAGTGGCAGTGTGGATAAGCACTTGTCTTGTTTACACCAGATACAGCGGTCGGTAGCATATTGGGGAATACATGTCATTACACAGCAGTATACGAAAATTTGCATTGTGAAGGCACTTCTGCTACGACAAAATTAAATTTTGTTCAAACTTCAAATTTAGCATTAAATTTATGAAGCGAAATATTTTTATAAACGCTAACATTTCTTTAATAATTAAAGTGAATAACATCTAGATACAATTTTTATATTAAACCGTAACTAAATTCGAAAAAAGAACTTTATATTTTTCTATATTTTTTTTCAAGACTTCTCCCTTAGGATACATTTAGTATGAAACATATATATTAAGAAAGACCACTCTTATAGACTCAATGCGGCCGTAAATCTATTGATGTGTTTACTGTGTTACATAGTTGATTATGAATAAACAGAAAATAAATTTACGACTTGATATTATTTAGAAGATCTTGAATATGCGATACTGAAACACGGAGATACGGTGAAATGGAAGTTTGTGTGTGATTTGATCAAATCCGTCATCTGTACCGGTTAACTTACAACGGATACGGGAAATTAAGGATTAGCATTTGCGCCTGTTTCTACGTGCCAACAAGATGTAGGCGATAAACTTGAAAACGATTTGTAAACTAAAGGAAATTATGTTATAGCACCTTGATATCACTTTGATTTAATCTTTTGTAGAGATTTTCTTTATGGAGTGAACTTTTTCTAACCTCTAAAATAAAGATGATAATGTCGATTCATTTTATACTTTTGATAGTGATTCTTACAAAAGTTAATAGTATCTACGCTTTAATTAATTGCATTAATTTACAGCTACTTATTAAGCTAGCGCGTACCATCTGTCGACTGCATCATCACTTTATTCAAGTGGGATCGTGGTCAAGCGCTAGCTTAACGAACATAAAAAAAAATTGTATCAAATCACAATAATTTACCAATTCTCCTCGATTGGGGAAACGATAATAGATTATTCTTTAGAATAAGCATGCTCTGTCTCAGGCTATGGATTTGTTCCTAGGCATATCAATGCGATCCGCTTCTTATTGTGTTAGGACCTGTCCGCTAAGGTTTGCTAATGGCATATGCACTTTAAAAAATACTCTAAAAGAACACAAGTAATTTGAATGTGTAAAATATGAGATTATATTATGTAGTATCCAATTTGTGTCGACATATTTATTTAATTCGGTAAACCAAATAGAGCGGATGATAAACAGTCTGCAAAACGAGATATACGACCAGTATTTATGGAACATCGCTTTACCCGGCGCCAAACTTAGTGAGCAAGTGAGGCGTACAACTCGATCCGACACTAAACTGGTTAGTTGTCGTTTGTGGTGTTGCGATAAACAGGTAAGCGCATTTCGCGGCTTGTGTTCAAACTGACGCGTCGAAACTCATACGGGTGGATCTCAAATTTCTAATCGCTCACCACACGAAACGTGTGGAAAACTTGTTTGAAATTTCCGTTATTTACAATGATTATAAATGTAAACGTATTGATTAGCTTTTCTGTAACGAGATATGTGTTAACGAGATCGAGACAAGGTAAATATTTGTCGAGGCGCCAAGAGCTTAGTTGCCGTCTGCTACCTAACCCGATGCAATTAATGCACGTGGAATAGGTTTGTACAAATCCGGATTCAGTGAAATAGATGACAGTTATACATAATATGTAAATTATATGCATGTTTTAAACTCTAAGTCGTAATTATGTTCTAAAAGGTGACAACGATCATGAAGGACTGAACATAATTTTTTAGTCTTTATAGCCCATGGAAAACAAAAGAATAACTGAATTTTAAATTGTATACTTTTATCGCCACACATGTTTCGAAAGAGTGAGATTATTCGACAAACTTGGGCTAAAAAGTAAACCGTATTGCGATTTTCAACGCTGGCACACGTGTACGGCAGGTCGGCGCCGACACCCTCACCAAAAGGGGGAAGGTAATTTAGTACACGATTCATTTTCCTTTTAAAATAGCAATAAATTCGGAATGCTTCATACAATATATACAAAGGATCCACTGGGTTTTTGCAATTTTTACTCGCTGTTGCTACTTTCGTCAAGATTTTCTGACGATTTAATTTGGACAGGACTTGCAATTAATACTATAATTTTTCTAACTTTTTGCTACATAATGGTTAGCATGTTGTTGGCATTTTATGAGGAGTGAAGAATTGCATGTGATAAAGAGAACTTTAGGTTCGTGCGTGAACGGGTACATCGGAAGAGGTAGGCCTAGGAAGATATGGATGGACTGCGTTAATGATGACATGATCAAGAAGATAACGGAAAATAGATTGATAAATTGGATAAAACCAAGGTACACCGACGCTACGTTAATGGTAAAGACAAAGATATGATGATGAATGGCTACAAAGTTAAATCAAAGTATTTTAAATACAAAATATATGAATAAAATTCCGTCAAAGACAATTAAATGCGTTAATTATCACAGCAGTGTTGATTTAAAAAATTTGCAATCAGAATTATGTCGTTCTCGTTTCCGTTCGATAAGTACCACTAGCGAAACATACCGTCGTCCCACTCTTTCTCATTGAAAAAGAAAGATAACAATATGCACAAGCACAGGTGATTCCGCAGTGGAAACGCACTGTTAAAGGATGTATGTCAGGGAGGAGTAACGACAAAAAGCGTATACAATTAACACACATATCCTGGCTCATATTAAAATTAACGAATGGGCCTTATTTTTAACTGTTACTGGCGCTTCAATATCTTTTATCTAAAAGTAACTTTGTGTTTTGTAACGTTATTTAGATTTTGGAACAATCCAAATGTTATGTAACTACGTTATGAAATAAAAATTTACGGTTTTCGATTTGAATTAATGACCATAGGGAAGCGTTCTCGTGCCTGTTTTAGAGGCAATAAAAAGTTCAAAGATATTCTGCTGACTAAGAACACATGATAGCTATACTCAACATTGTTCGACTACCCACTTGGTGTTTCTTTTGTGTAACATAACGCTTATAACGTTTTATTATTTAATATACTATTGAGTTAAACAGGGACTTGTGAGTCCATTTTGTATATAACCGTACAAAAAAATCGTTGTATAAATAATGTATTTTCGATTACTTCTTTGGTTTACTCGTTGCGTTGCTGTCGTTAAAGAGTAATCTAAAAATAGTGCATTTCAAAATTAGCTTGGATAATGTGATTTATTGCGAAGCGAAGAATAATATCTTTACAGCCATAAAATTAAAGTCAATCACAGTTGTTCCCCACGAGGCTACTGTGCGATATAATTAAAATAGATGAGTTTTTATTAGAAATTAAATTAAATTGCGTTGAGAAAATGAACTTTCATTTATTGAATTTTCACTGTGTAAATATTCCGTTCTCGTAATAGATGCCTTAGAAAGGAGACTGTTGGGTTTGCAGTGTGCAAACTGTGTTCTATCGCATTGCCATGTCTTGTAAATAAATAACGTAGTTGCACTGCGTTAACAAGAGCGTCGCTCTCTGGTGCCATCGGCGACGACTACAAATTGCTCAAAGCGATCCCCGCTGTCTTTACGATCCATCCATCAACTTAAGTATTTAAACTTTATACTCGGAATACAAGATTAATTCCAAGTCCAATTAGCAAGTAATATCCGTAGATGTAGGATAGTCTTCATTGCTGATAGATCGATTGAGTATTTTGCATATAGGAAATTTCCGAACTCATATCCCTCGTAACTATACATTGTTTGAGTTACTAAATTTCTTCTATTCACACGCCAATGTATGTTTACTTTAGAGATTATTTTTAATATTTCCAAGAGATTGAACAAAATCATGTTTGCTTTTATACTTTTTAGATTTGCTACATGCTTGCTTTTTGACGATGATTAATAACATTTTCATTAGCATATGTCTTGTCAATCAATCTCTTGTAAATATTTTGCACAAAAATTAGGATTTTTTTATTGTTAAATAATTTTATGTTCTTAATGCATTGGTTATTATGATAAAAAAAAACAGTTTTCAGTATCAGTAAGCGGCCACCTAGATCTGCCGAAATAGCGATGCGACTGCTGACCATTGATATAATTATCATGTTTACCTATATCTATATCGCAAATATTTTAGTATTCTGTCGTTTTATAATTAAATTGTTTGCTTGCATTATACCTACCTAATATTTAACGTTATTTGAATTTTTCTATATAGTATGATTTTTAACATGAAGTAGGTAAAGTGATAAGCGGTGATAATAAATAAGATTTTTTTAATTATCACAATTTATCTATCATGAGATATTTTGTATCCATGGAAGCGATAAAATACGTTGCTTGAAAGTTTCTTAACGTCAATTTTTATTTCAAGAAAAGCCGAAAATTACGCGGTATCAATATGCAAAGGAGGTTTATTTTAATGTAAAATTTCGAGTTGTTCGTGTGGAGGTCGCGGTGCGTGCCGATGATCGATGGTGTTGCGTGCGTTAAGACGGCGACGGCGGCGGCGGAGAGTGCGTGCGGGTGAGAGATCCAAGCCTGGGCTCGAATTCGCGCGCCGCGGCTTCAGCGCCGCAGCGCCGCAGCGCCCGCTTTGTTCCGTGCTCGGCGCCACGCGCGTCAGCGGCACGCGCAATACCGCGCCGCGCCTACTCTCCGGCGCGCATGCCCCGTGCGATCCTCGCGCCTCCCCGCTACGTCACGGTTTAAAATGAAATGCGGTTCGTAGTTTCAACCATTCGCCCGCCTCGCCGTCACAGTCGTACCATCGGTCGCCGCGAGAGGTCTTCACCGGTCCCCGTATAGTTTACGAGATCTGCTGGCTGTCGTCCGACCCTATTTTGTCGAGCACTCGAAAGGGAGCGTGGTAGCGCCGTTATCGATCTGAGCGCTTCTCGTGGCTGCTCGTGCACGACGCTCTCTCGGGATATTCGGCTAGCGGTCGCCGTCGGCGCCGGCCTTACCGCGGTGTTTACGCGCCGCCTATACCCGTTTCATTCGCGTGATGATACTCGCTCGAGTTAATTGATAGCGCGCCGCACGCACCTGCAACTACACGACTGCCGACTACGACTGCTCTACTCGCGCCAACTTCATCGATTCAAACTAACAAAAACTTTCGGTAAGTAACTTTCGATTATTTTAAACTTTTTAAATGTTTATAATTTCTGCGCGAAACTTTTTACATTGTTGAATATGTGTTGATTTTATTTATATTTTGTTATGTGTGTTTATTATTTAATTCTATAGGTTTCATTTGAATTTTTCGACGCGTAACCGAATGGACTGTTTAAATATTTCTTTATAAGAGTTAGCCAGCCATCTGGTTTATAATTCTAAACTTAGATTGTTAAATCGTAAACCACAATCTAGGTATTTGTGGAGTGTTAGCTTCGACGCGGCTACTTTGATAATAACAGTATTTTAACTTTTATTTGTTTTGTTACGTTATTGTACCTTTTTAGTTTATTAAAAAGTAAATGTTGCCCACGACTTAGTCCGCGCGGAGTTTAAAAGTTCGATTCAAATGTTCACCTAGCTATTAAGACCTTTATAGGCCAAATCTGAATACATTTTCAAAAGCCTTTACGACAATTTACAATTTGAAGCAATAACATCTCTCCATATAAACTTTGAACCCCCACTTTAGATCTTTAGAGGATCATTTAAAAAAAAAACCTTTTACATCATCGTAATAGAAACCCAGATGAAAAATATTGAAACTAGACCTCGTATCTACCCTTAGAGGAACCTTAATTCAAATAAAAAAAAAATATTGAATGAGGTAGTTAATATTTATTCTCAAAAGTGTTGATGTCAATTTTCATCTAATTCTGTTGTAGGAATAACATCTCTCGATACAAACTCTGGACCTCCATTTTAGACCTTTAGGAGATGAATTTCATAAAATCCTTTCTTGGTGGAGGCCTACATTGTAAGAGAAACTTTACTGCAAAAGTCTCTAGAAGCAGTAGTTTCCGCTGTGCGTTAATCATTGAGTCAATTTAATCTTTACATATGAAGAAGAAGAGAGAGATGTATTATTACGTTGGTTTCTATTACACCTTTCTTGATTTGAATCGTCGGAAAATAAAGTTTAAAAGGGTAATATCACGCGACGTGGATTTTAATTTTTTCTGTGCATGTTCTAGGATTGTTCAATTTATTGCCATGTTTTTGTTTTAGCACGGTATGGCGAACTACTAAATTTGGAACGTTGTAGTTGTACCTACACGTATGTATTTTATTAATTGCAAAAGCATAATACACGGCGCGTACAATTCAGACACTTCTATTATATTCGTACTTTGTGTCGCCGCCCTTTGTTTTAGAATTCCGGGCTACGTTGCTTTTCTTTTGAGGCCGAGATTAACAAAATTTGAACGATGTATTATTTTGTAATGCCCTAAATATTGTACAGATTGTATTAATAAATACAATATGTACCTATCCTCTTATTTAGAATTTGTTGAAAATAAACGATTCAAACATACCTTGTTGGAAAATGTAACCAGAAGAAGAGCGAAGGAAGTGGCCAATGTCCATCGTCGTCTGCAACAAACGAAAAAGAAGTTTAGATTCGTTTTTACCTTTAACGGAAAGAAGTTGTTAAGTAAGAAGTAAGTTGTACTGAAAGAACGATGTTTTCGTTATTATTAATCACCTTCGCCAGATTATTATGACGTTTTCATCGTCCTCTGGAAAAAGATTAAAAAGGGAACAGGACCAGAATTAGGATATAAAGTTTAAATTTATAAAACACGTACGGATTGAACTATTCAAGCTCGGGTGTTTATAGCTACAGAAGACGATGTACGAAGAACACAAATTAAAATACTGTTAAAAAACTCACTGGCTCCGTTGGGCCATAAAAAGGAAGACGGCTGGAAAGAAGAGAACAATAGCGAACTTTACAATAAGTAAAGCATATGGAGTAGGCACTTGAAACCTATTCCTTATACCTTTTACTTTTGTTACGAAAATAACTGGAACGATGCAACAAAACTGTTATAAAATAAAGGAAGAAACAGAGAAGTAAAATAAAACAACAAAGCGGTACATTAATGCTTCTTCTCGTTTTTAGCACTTAAATATATGTAGTCCATACTTATTCTCGGAGCTTCGCAAGAAATAAAAGAAAGAATTTAAAATGAAATAAAATAAGAGGAAAGCATTTTATAATTATAGGAAATGAAAATAATTTTATTTGAATTGTGTTCTATCTAAATCATGGGAAGAAAGACTTAACATCTTCGAGTTACTTTAGCATTTCAACTATTTAAGTGCAATCCAATTTACTCTCGAAGAAGCATATAATTTCATTTGTTCATTATTTCATAATTGGAGTTTAATAATAAACATTTTCTTACTATTTATGGGCTTCAACGTTTGCGTTGTTTACTCACTTTACCCGCCGGCACGGCGTTGCCTTTGTTGTTAGGTATACGCTAAGCTGTAAAAGCGGTCATTAGTTAACACATAAAAAAATATACTGCATTAGGTATCACGTATGTAATTATAACACTTTACAGTTTAGTTCGCCCTGATCAGTTTGGAACAAGAAATATTAATACGATAGTGAAAAAATATCAAAATCGTTTCTATAGAAGAAAAATTAATATTTTTGTGGTATTAAGAAAAATAAATGTTAATGAAAAATTACCTTTTTTAAAAAACATTGAAAAAGTATACAGTGAGGGTAGAAATTATTCAAACTTGTATTGTTACTGCCATTCCCTCATGGAGAATGGGTGAGACGACAATGTGTTGAAGCGAAGCTTTTTGTGAGGAAATTTTCGCAGTGGAAAACCACGCTAAGAGTGACAAAGTAACCCGCCTCTAATAAGCTAAAATGCTATTAAAAAGGCGCATCGCATTTTCATGTTGAAACTTCTTTTTGTATAAAAATGTTTTTACATTCATTGAAAGAGTGGTTCAAAGTTAAAATAACTTCGTAACGTGTTTAGAGGCGTCGCTCGAAATGGACATGTTTAAATGTAAAATGTTTTTCAATAAAACTTTTTGAACGCCATTTAGTAGTTTTATTTGTTGTGGTTCTTGCTTCGGTGAATTTATTTAGTAAAATAACGACTACAACTTACGAATTTATATTGTTTGCTCTACCTTTCTACATTAAGTCACTAGCAGCTGAATAGTAAAACGACATTTAAATATTCAACAGTGTCTTAAAGGCCACAAATTGAATGGAAATTTTGACGAGTTCGTAATATTGTAAGCGAAATGTTTAAGATTTGTTTCTGTTTTCAGTCATAGAATACTAATACAAAAACATATTGTTATCCATTTTATTATTTAAAAGAATCAGAGATAATAATATGTTTTTGCACCAGTGTATCAGCAGTGGAAGCCAACCATATCTGTCCTCTCGAAATAATAAATGAAATAATTAATTATTTAATGATTTTACTCGTTCATTTTCCCTTTAACCCGAAAACTATTTTAGATAGCAATTTCAGAGTTATTTTAATTAAAACGCACTCAGTTTACTGTAACAATAAAGGCTTTTGCAAAAGTTAGCAATACTAAATTAAAAGTCCCATTAATTAATAAAGACCAACATTGCATGCCGGAAATTGTTTATAAATAAAATTTATAAACGAGTTTAAATCTTGAAATATCTTTATTTTATAACAACTGAAAGACTACACAATAAAAATATTAACAATCATACATAAACATTGCAATTTAATTTGTTATTAATTTGAATCAGTAGAAAAAAGTGTGTTTAAAATATGCTTATTTAAATAAATGGCGTTTTATTAAAAAAATTAGTAAACGATTTTAGTGTTTAAAAACATTTTTTAAAAGCATAGTGCTTTGTTTAAACAAAATAACACTTTACAACTTCTTGTTACAAAGAAAACTCGAAAGTTCGTTACAATGGCAGGCATGAATTGCCTACTATATTAATGGTTAACTTAAAATAAGCTGTAAGAAGCGTACTTTTATCCTTTGAGCGTAATAATCTAGAATACATTAAGAGAAAGTGAGTATTTTAATAAATTCTAATTCATTACAATGAATCTTCTCTACCGATAATGTTCAAGGAACTAATTAATGAAACTTTCAAATACAGTCTGTAAAAGTTTTGTCTTCCTTGTTGCTGGAGTTTCATTCAGTTTGAATTTTAATTATAACTCTAAGAACATTTTCTAATTATTTAGTTAACGAAGTAGTTATGAATCGCGGAAAAGTTGCCAAAGACAAATTGAATTATACAACAACAACAACACTTCACCAGAGTACTACTACTCTACACTACTACACTACTGCTACAGAATACAGAGCCAG
>JAOCNA010000025.1:3985532-3999490 GCA_026546675.1 Papilio helenus | reverse complement strand
GCCAGCGTGGTTGACTATGGCCTAGTCACCCTCAACTTGGGTTACGCTCCGAGCCCCTCGGTAGGACCGTACGTGAGCTGGTGATGATGTCCATCTGACTTCATTATCACATTTGGTTTAGAAGTAAGGTATAACTGCGTAGCTTTACATTGAAATGAAAATTTGAAAATGACTCCCAAGACATTTTGATTACTTTTCTTGTAAGTGAATTCATTTGTACTAAGATGACATAATCTAAATTTTATTACAATATGTTTGCTTGTACAAAATGTACTATTTGGTAAATTCAGTAGAAAATTATTACTAGACAATACAGGACTAACGTTTATCCCGTACTTTAAAACATAGAGAGTTCGTACGCTTTTTGCAACAGCTGCATTTTTTAAAATGATTTGTTTTATCCGGTTTTAAATGTTAAAGTGGGTTTCCGCTGACAAAACAATCAAGCAAAAATGAATTGTTACTCTGATATTTCAAAGGGAATGCTAGAGATGGTTATGTAAAGATGGTGGTTTAACACACTTTATTACACTAATTTGTTCCAATAGATGGCGTTAGTTGTATATTTTTACACGAAAATTTTAAACGTTGAAAGATAATTCAGAAATTATTTTATAGCTTAAGTGTTTACAAATTCGAATTACAAAGTCTGTGCTGATTGATACGAAATTATATGAAAATCTTTACGTATAATGTCTAATAATGTTAACTATGTTTGGTCAATTACAACTCGACAGTATGTTCCCTTAACGTCTGTGATATTTGGTATTCAATAAAGTCACATATAATTTACCTGTCTGGACATTATGACAGTACCTATGGAATTGCATCAACATTACAAGTAGGTCACCTTATTATGCACGTAACTGCGTCATTGCGTTTTCCCTTACCTTTATTTTTTTGCAGTTTTATTATTGTACAATTCAAAATATTTTGTTGTTTTGGTCAATCAATAATAAATACAGGAACGTTCACACTATAATATTTTTTGGAATAAATTTAATTTTTATTTGTTTAAACACTTTATTGCAGGTACAAGATGTTAAAGCGTATAGGCATTATCTAAGACGACGACCTCACGATAAGCGAAAATGATCAACGTAAATCACGTCGATTCTTGACTTGTGGTCGTGTCTTCAAATCTGCCATTCGGGAAATAGCATGAACCATATCCTACCTCAAGATTAGCTTATTTAAAATGGTTACAGGATATGTTAGCAAATTCATCAGAGATCTTAAGGATCATTAAAAAAACTCGGTATCACAAGCCAGGTTTCATAATGACATTCAAATGATTATTCCAAAGTCTTAACAGCCTTAAGCTCAAGTAGATTAAAGGTACCAATGTGACTTTTTACAAGTGGGATCGCATTTAAATGTCAGAATCTTTTTTGTTCCCCTCAATTTTTGTAAGTACATATAACATATTAAAATAAATTAAATTGTCTTAAATGTCACCTGTGTAAACCTTGCACTCATATTATGCATGTCTTCTGTGTCTCGGGACGAAAATTTGAATTTGTAAACTTTGCTAAGGTGCTAGCTGGTTATTAGAATTTTAAATTTTGTTAACATGTTATATGTGATTTATTTATATTATCCGAGATTTAACAAATATAAAATGTTGTTATAGTTATGTACAATTAGTTGTGAAATTCAAGGATTAAACTTGTCATTGCTTACTTTATTCAAGCTGCTGTCTTTTGAGGCATTCTCGCGATTTGATTATTTACCTATATCCAACTAACAAAAGAGAGAGGTCTGTGGCGCAGTAGTTTAGCGGTTGACGAACAGAAATATACGAGTCCAAGTTCGATCCCCATGACCATGCTAATGTGATATAAATTTAAGAATATCATGTACATTTATCCGAAGTTCTTATGACATGCTACAGAAGTAAATCATCTGATGCAAACTGCACATATCGGCGTAGAAACAAAAGATGTGTGAAATCGACCAATCCACACTAGGTCAGCGTGGTTGAGTCTGGCCTAGTCACCTCTAACTTGTGTATGCTCCGAGCTCCGGGAGCGGGTGTCCCATATTATGACTCGACGACAACAATAATCATACGTTGCATGCAAAAGATGATGAAAGTAAAGTTTTTTTTAAATACAAATCTTTAATAATTTATTACTTGTAAACTGGAATGCCTGT
This sequence comes from Papilio helenus, assembly GCA_026546675.1. NCBI lineage: Eukaryota > Metazoa > Arthropoda > Insecta > Lepidoptera > Papilionidae > Papilio > Papilio helenus. The sequence continues at coordinate 3,997,333 of JAOCNA010000025.1, read as the reverse complement.
TACAATACTTATATAATAATCACCAATAGGAATACCATCTTGTAAACTACACTTCTTGTACGTGTTTCTCTACAAAAAATAAAATTATAAAAAAAGACCTGAATTGAATTTGCCGGCAAAAGCATAACATTATAAACAAATAAGCGGATTAAAAAAGAAAATTGCAGTTGTTGCAAATGGCCTTAATAAGTTATATAATTATAAAAAGTAAAAAAAGGATAAGAAACCCGTTTAATACTTTTACTGGTAACATTGTATGCTTTTTTATTGTTTGTTCCTAGTACCTATCGGCTTTCTAGCTGCCAATAAAATGCCTATTGTATAAAAATTCACTGTAACAGGGTGTTAGCGGCGATTCCTGGAAACTTATCTATTAACTACAGTGTGTCATTGTTTTCGAGCGGCTCTCAAATAAAAGCATTCATTAAGTTTTATTGCCCTAGCTGCAACTTAAATAGTATTACAAATGTTAAATAAAATTATAATATTTTTATCGTGGAATTCCTAATGAATAAACCCTGCATATTTTGGTTTAATTTGGGGATAAAGAAATTTTGGATAATAATTTTTAATTTATGACTTCTTTTTAGTTATTTTAAACGAAATCTGTAAAGTTAATCTTACTTTTAGAATTAAACTTTTTGATGTACATTTTCATGCTGATTTATAAATAAGAGTTTTATTTTTATTGTACACAATATTTTGAGACTAAAATGAATAAATTCTTTGAATAAATGTTAATAAATAATTGATCAATTCAATTGAATATTTTGCGCTTATTATTTTAACATCGGCATATAAAAGTATGAAAAAGGAGTACAATTAGATCACAAGCAATTAATCCAAATACAACGTAAGTATAATATGTGATGTACTTAATTGTTGATTAATTTCAGCGTGTTCTTGTAATGAAAGTTGGCAAAGTTTTGCGTTGTGTTTACACTCCATGTGCCTCGTAAAATATCATGAATGATACAGTTCGCGGCGAGGGGATTAACACTTTGTTATTAGGCCACTTTGCCAGCTATTATGTTCTATGAAAGTTTTATTGTTACGAGTTTATACGAACTATGAAAAAACGAAGCTCTCTTTACGTATATGTGCGCCTGTAAACATGTACGCATTGAAATGTTTTTAAAATTTATCGTTACGTTAGTTTTGCGATTGCAAATTATTACTTTCTCATTTTTACTTTACATTGAACATACTAGGAAAACAGAAATGTAAAGTATGTTTATCTTGACCGAATTTAACAATGCGGTGACTTTTTATCGACATGTATGATACTCGCTGAGGGGATAACTCGTTTATTTTGATTGTCATCGTCTCTTATCTTTGACATAACTTAGGATAAAAAATAATACTAAAATTTTTCCACAACTTTTCACTTGTGTAATTATTGAATATACGTTTATTTGAAGATTATTTATTTTATATATTAAACATTTTTTAATTTTAAATTCTTCATTGATTAGGGTTTAGTCATACTGAGTTGATTGTCAGCATGACCAACACTAATGTGTAAAATAAAATATTAATAATAATTTCGAGTCAGATTATGTGTGCATTTTTATTTACCTATGTGTAGATAGACTTAAGTCTTATTTTATAGGTCGAAACAAAGAGATCGTTTCTTTAGGCAATAAAAACAGAGTCCGTATGTGTTTTTAAGATTGTGTACATCATATTCGGACTCTCACAAATCCGTCAGATTTTATAGTTAATGTGATAACTGTAATTTTTCTATGAATGACTATAAATATTTTTAATGAAGGCAAGCTTTGTAGTCGTCGAAATTATAGTAAAAATGTTTGCTAAATTTAAAGGGCCTAGATAATATTAGTAGGAAGTAAGGGAGCGAATGTTAAGTGGTGAGGGGAGCGGACGATGGAGCGATCGGTATAGTCCGAGAAAATCGATTTTCCACCCCTCATAGTTTGCATGGCCTGTCCGGCCGAGCTACGCACTTTTCTTCTTCCCTTAGAATAATAAAAAAAGTTGTATTTTGCCGTGAATGTACTATTTTACAGAAACAGATGCCGTATTCTACCTTTTTATTACGTAAAATATTTATTTACAAAAAAACTATACATATATTATAATTTTATACGAGTAATATAAAATGTATTTTACAATAATAAAATATACTTTATGTTATAATGCATAACATGTTCTAAGTCTTATTTCATTTAGATGATGTTGAGTATGAGTCGAATTATTATGGTCTCGTCTAAAAAAACTTGTTCATTAGTGCTTGTTTCAATATATATGTAGTTATGAATTATATAAATAATAAAGTAAAAATTGAACAAAACATTGAATCGAATAGAAGTAAACATGTAAATTAATTATTTGTTAAAACTTGAATTTATTTTAAAACAGGTTTAAGTAGTTAATATGAAATTATTGGTGTTTAGGTCATTGACTTAGCCCCGAAAAACAAGAAATAAAGTTTTCATATTTACGTATACAAACTTTATAAAGAAAATAATATAAGTAGTGTATTTTCAAATATTATGATAGCGTATATTGATTAAGGTAAACTATTTATTTATATCTCGTAATATTGAGTGTGCAATTTGTAGATTAATACAAACTCCTTACAATTATTTAAAATGAGATTTAAAATTTAGAAAATTTTGTCGAAGGGTCGGTCCGCCCGCATCGTAGGGTGGCTGATATCGCCATCCTACTCGGACGCAGCATCACCGGACATTTCGACCGGGCATTTCAATTTTAAGAAAGAGTAGGGTCCGTCCCGCGCAGCACCACAGCACCCCCTCCCCTCACCATTGCTGTCTCGCTCGCACGGACGACCAACAAAAGGACGCAAAAGCGATAACTTCATCACCACGCTCGGCTCTCTCTCGCACTTACATATCGGTGGGGGACGACGTTGCGAATTGTTATTGAAGTCATGCCCCCGAAGGCGACTTCGGGAAGGCTGTCAGTTGCTTGTAAACGTTCGTAGCGTCAGTACCTGGCGACTGACCCGCGTTGCCGGTATAGCGGCTTCAGTACTACTACAGAACACATTGTGCTCCGCGTGCGTAAACAAGTGCCAAGTTTTAATAACAATCGCTCTGTGATTTTGTTAATTATAGACGTTTTCGTTTAATATTATATAACTACTTGACAATAAGTTAACATGGACAATAAAGAAGGAACTATCCGTCTTTAATAAATAAAAGTGAACATTTTTGTGAACTATTAAGAACAGTTTCCGGGCAAGTTTCGAAAAAGTTTTATACCGGAAGTGTAGTTGACCCGGTCGCCAGTGTTTACAACGCGCACGTGGCTTTGGCGAGCCGCTCGCCCGCGGTGCAATGCCGCCAAAAACTTTCTTCGTAAACATCGCGCTAGTGTAAACGATATCGTGAACCAGACAAAATCGTGACCATGACTTTTTTTCGCATAGACTGATTCATGTCTCGACTACATGCAAGTCAAAACAAAGAGTGTGGGTCTTTTATTATTTTTTTTTCGTTGGAGGAGACGGAGTTCTCCCATAGATTGATGATTTAGATGGCTAACAGCAACGCCGTAACTTCGACCTTACCATCGAGGGACTATCACTGTAAGGTTTGCGATTTATATTTGGACACTCTCGACTCTTTAGAAGTGCATCTGCAATATCATAAAGAAAATTTATATGTCAAGTGGGGAACGCATAATACGCAGAATGATTCTGACAATAACAACGGAAGCAAATTAAAAGTGGAAACTACAGTGTCGGCACCCGCCGATTCCAGTGACAACATGATCACTAAGCCCAGCCCAGAGTTCCAGCAGCGGGCTACGCCCGAAACATCGGCGCAGTTCCCGCACCCAGCGACACCGCAGAGCTACCACAGTGCACCTTCGCCCTATCAAAATCCGGATCAAACGAACTTCTCACCAGGACACCAATTTGGTAACAATTATGCACATTCTAATTTTTCACAAAACCAACACGCAGAGCATATTTCATGGGAACAAACGCAATACAGTCAAGAATATCATAAACCAGGCCGGTTCCATCCATATAACATGCAAGAACGAGTTTCACAAGTATCGTCGTCTAGCCCACTTTATGGACAACCTCTTAATCAACCAACGCCATCGCCTTCGCCTAATCAATGCGATAAATGCGGATTTGTTTGTGACTCTGCCGTTCAACTCAATGAACATTGCAACACGGCACATGCAGGTGCGAGCTCAGCACCTACAACTGGAGCTCTGCCATTTCAACAATTTCCCGTAAAGCCATATAATAACTCTGGATATCAAAATGAAAGTATTAAGGTTAAGGAAGAGCATGAAGAGTCTTCCGATATTTTGGATTTAGACTCGCAAAAAGTTGTTTACCAAGGAAATGAAGGAGAACAGCAAACTGTGACATATGAAGAAGCGTCATCACAAGGACGTGAGATGAATACGCGCACTATAATGCCCTGGGAAACGCAAAAGTTGTACAACAACCCCCAGTTAAATGGCGATATTTCCCTTTTTAAAGACCAAAAAATGTTTGGGGAGCAAAAGCCATATACTACAGATACCAAAATGTTTCACCCTGATCCAAAATTTTCTTATGGACAAGACAAATTTCTTGGCGTACATCACGATCAAAAATCATTTATGCATGTTGATCAGAAAATATATCCCGGAGTTCAGATGCCTCCTTTAACTGATTATCCGGGACAAGTTGCTTCTTCTAATTCGGATATGAAGCCACCATACCGTCCGTATGATTCACCTACTGTACCGCAGATTACAAGCACTCAACCAGCTAATCCTACTTCATCGGCATTACCTTCGATTGGAGGAAAGGGCGCTAACTGGAAGTCGAATGAAGCAAGAAGACCAAAAACTTACAACTGTACTGCATGTAATAAATGGTTTACAAGTTCCGGTCATCTTAAAAGACATTACAACACGACGCTTCACAAAAATGCTGTCAGGTCATCCGGTCAACCAGACCCAGCTACAATGCCAATCTCAAGTCACCATCATCCAAGCCGTGACGCACTGCAAGCAAGGGCGCAACAACAGAGCGCTGACTCGAACACACAGAGTCCAGTACCTTCTGAAGATAGTCGCAGCGTCGATGATGCAGTTTTGCAGTCGCCGTACGCATCGCAGAACTTCGAGCGCTCCCACCGTGTCGCCACAATGCAGTCTAAGTCACCGTATACACATCTTCAACAGGGTAATTTAGATAATAATTTCAGTAATAATCCTTTAGCTAATCATCCCTTGCAACATCAGGTTGGGTCGCATCCCATTAATATGGGTAGCCAACCACCGGGAATAGGTCATCCTAACGATAGTAATCACCCAGGATCTAAAGGGGCTCCCATTTCATCTTCGGGGAATCCCCCAAACGGGGAAGCAGGTCCCTCTGTTTCTCAAAATCACCATATGAGGGGCCTGCTATCAGTGTCAACCAGCAATATTTCAACGCCAGCTCTAACGCAGAATACCCCGGCTCTTACAGCCCACACGTTGCCGCCGTTCAGCCATTTGGGTGTCAACCCATACAGCCCGAGGTCTACGGATCCTTTGGGACCTTCGGTACCGGACCCCACCCACACCCCCTTATATTTGGGTCAGAATTTTCAGCAGACTATAGCACCGAGCTACCCAAACGGGATGGCCCCCCACGTTATGGATATGGCTATCAACAATCTGCCTATAGCCAATCCGGCTACTTTTGGTGAAAACACACCTGAAGAAGTCGAGGTTATGGAACAGGAAACGTCGAGTCAAACTGCCGGCGGACGCTTGCCAAGTTTCGCGCAGCTCCAAACGCAGAGTTTCAGCGTTTATGTTTCTAACTACGTCTCACAGCCTAACGTGGGGGGTCAAGCTGTTTCTGATGAGTCGACCGCTGGTTACATAATCGTAGACCCGGTCCACTCTCCATTACAGTACAACAATATGGACATTTGTGGGCAAAATATTGATTATGATTATAGCTTTTCACCTAGAGCATCTAAAGAAAACTTGATTAATTACAATTCGGAAAACATTAAAGTATATCCATATGGATACGCGGTAGGAGGCAAAACTATAAAACGGGACGATAACATTCTACGTACCGATTCTAGCGAGCTTCAAATATTAAAAATAGAAGATATTATGGATTATGCTAATAAAGAAAATTACGGTGCCCAAATGAAATCGCCTGCGAGTCCAGAAAGCGCAAAAGCTGAGAACGAGAGTCGCGGCTCTCCTTCTATAACGTCGACAGTTTCGAGCACACCTCTCGCTGAACGTAATCAGCTGAAGAAGTCTGGACCGGCCACGGTACACAAGTGCTACGAATGTGATAAGTTCTTTAACAAGGCGTGCTATCTGACGCAACACAATAAAACTTTTCACTCGGGCGCTAAGCCGTTTAAATGTGACCGGTGCGGCAAACGCTTCTCTGATGACGTGTCTTACGAGGGTCACTACTTGAAGCATGCGGACAATAAGCCTTTTAAATGCAATGAGTGTCCGAAGTCTTTTAACCACAAGACAGATTTGCGTCGACACATGTGTCTGCACTCCGGCTGTAAACCTTTCGCTTGCGACCATTGCGGTAAAGGATTTATTAGAAAAGATCACATGGTGAAACATGTTGATATTCATATTAAAAAGAATCTCAGGTCGTCCTCATCATCGATATCGTCGACATCGTCGTCTTCATCGTAAACATATCATACTAAAAAGTTTCGGTCGGATAAAATCATTAAATTGGAGTTAAAAATAGTATGCACATATCATTTTTTGACCGATAGTAGATAATCGAATAATTGTTTATTATCATATACGACTAAATAAATTTACATTATTACATTGGTAGCTCGGTATTTTATTATGTATATGTTATTCTTATTAAGGCTCAACTCCAGCGCACGCATTCAGACCGCCGGTTCGCTTTTTTGTTGTTCATTCAATCTAACCTTGTGTTCGATGCAAGGTGACTTTATGTGTCTGGGTGTCTGGGCGCTAAACATATAATTACGTGACGTCGGAGTAAAATTCCGCGATATTGTTTAGAATGATCCATATCATTTTTGTGTTATAATAATTAATAGTGTATTGATGCAAACAGCGGTCATGTTCCGTTTTAGGTCGTTCTAGTAACTCGACCTTTACCATTCACTATGCTTTTTTTTATTTACGCTTCGTAAATACTAGAAAAGTTTAATTTTAGATAAATACTGTCTTTTTAGAATTGTTAATGTTAAACGAGTGATTGGTGTATTTTAAAGTATACTTACCATTAGAGTAATTTATGTAAATAATTGAAATTTGGGACTTAACTGCCAGACATTATATTAAGTAATTGCCATTCAAATATTGTTTATATTTTAAATCTTTTCTACATCGATATTTTTACGGAAATATTCGTCTTATGTAGTTTAAATTGAACTTTTACAATAAAATTTAATTATACCTGTATTAAAGACGTTACATGAAATTGACTATTTAAATAATTAAGCACCGACTTACGATGATTGTAAGTGATTGTGTCAAATAGATTTGCCCAAAAGTTGATAGAATATTTGTAGGGCAATTATTTGCTAACTGATTGGACAGCGCTTGCGTTAGCATGGAGTATGTAAAGTGGGGACATGAAGCCGGGCGCGCCGGCGTCGGTTTCGCCGACATTACAGCGTCCCGACGACCGCGCCCTCTAGGAAGTGTTATGTTTTTGTTCTAGATGTTAATCCTGTATTTGGTTATTACTTTATTAATATTTTCCCGGTGCTTCCTATTATTATTTTGTCTGTTGACATTTGTTTTAACTTTAAGATAGTTAGCTTCTTTGGGATTCTGGAAAAAAAAAGCTTTTTTTTCGGTAATTGAATAATTTATATCAAATTTCTAAGTTACCATTGCGTTATTTGACGAATTTAGTTATACATTCCTGTTTCGTTAGTGGTAGGAAAGTAGTCTTCCTGAACGTTGCCAAATTAGTTCCGCCAACTGTCTGTTGCGACACGATATAACTTTAATTTTTAGGCTAAAGATAATAAAATTCTTTAGCAATAATTTAAAAAATAATGTAAATGTTTTTGTATAGTATTAATGAAATTAACATGATTTACGTAGGTATTAAAACCGCGTAGGCATCGTTTTCAATGAACTTGTATATATTTTTATGAAAGGGTCGATGAGTTTGCTGTATGATGGAACATATCACATGTCTTGAAAATATTAAAGTTGCAAAATATTCCCGCCAGTTATATGTGATAGGAGCAACACTTTTATATAGTATCATTGTTTTATTCGCACTCCTTGCTCGATCTGCGTAATCTCTCACATCTAACTCACGGAATATTTTGTTCCAGTTTAATTTACAATAACCAATGTCCGAGTGCTGTGTTTGTATCGAAATTTATTCATAAAAATATATGTGCAATATGGACATTGTATTGATTTAATTTTTGATAATAGTTGTATTTTAATGTTGATTATATTGCAGAAGTATTTTTATACAAATAGAATTACACTAACAAATTGATCTACCTCATCGGCGACTATACCTATATCACTTAATTAAATATACATAAAGTTAAAGATATTTGAAATAAAGCAATAAATGTGGGTGAAAGTCAGAAAGTAACTTAGCCCGTCTTGTATTTTGAAAGAGATATTGAATAGTTATTTAAAGGTTACATATTGGTACAATCATTAAACAGCCTGTGATGTTGTGGCGAACACGTCAATATATCTTGCCGAATCATATCGTATATTTTTAATGTTTACACATATCATATTATATACCTTCTCCTGTCCACATGTACAGAGCTGTTTAACCAATATCATATATGTGTACTGGGAATTTAAATGACCCATTTAACAAAGTATAAAGTTAAATAAATATAACTATATTGTTGAGAAAATTTTTGTATAACAGAAATGTTTTCTTAATAGAAAATGTAATAGTGACAGAATATATTATGAAACTTAACTACCTCAAGTAACGAGTAATAGGACTAAAGAGTGTTGTGAGGGTGTGCCGCGGGGTGGCGCTGGCGCCGTTTCCATTACTGAAACTAAATACCTCAACTTGCCTTTCGTGTTTTAGTTAAAAATAAATTTCTATTTAGTGACGGCGCGCAGAGCTCCTCGGCCACCAGTATTCATATACAAATATTATAGTAGACATATTTGTCTCCTCATGCTGTTGATTGCAAACACTTTTGTAATAGTGTCAGTTAGATATTAAATATTGTACATATAAAATAACGATGAATTTTGTTATTTATCATATTCTATTATTGTATTCATCGATAGACTTATTTTAAAATAAGTTTTAATGTAGTGATTTCAAGTTTATAACAATAGAATATAAGTATGGAGTAAGTATTTTGTGATTTTTACGTTCTTGTAAATTGTATTAATAATTTAATTATCAGTTACCACATCATATCTGTTAAATTCAGTTGAGTAAATTTGAAACAGACAAATACGATTAGACGTTGTTTTCTTTATATTATACCCTCGTATATTAACGTTGTCCGCACTCTCAGCAGCAACGTATAAGTCGTTTTATTGTTTACTTTATTACATTTTCTAATATTTCTTTATGGTAAGCGTAGCGAAAATTAATTAATTCTAGGCTCTACTTCGATGAAATAAACAGTTCCAATGATTAGATATCGGAACTTGGAAGATAATACGAAAAATTATGAAAAAAAAAAATACTTGAATGTTCTCTGTAACGTCGAAGTTTTGCCTAGAACCTTTAGAGTAAGATTTGACTATAGTTTATCCTAGATTTAGACGACAGATCTGTCACATCTGGGGCGAAATAATTTGAACTGCTTTGCGTTGATGTGTTCATGTGCTCCCAGATCTCTCTTCGCTTGTGAATTATCTCATACAAGTAGAGAGAGAGATTGGTAATTTAACATTTAAACACATGAACAAATCATATGATGCGAACATTTGGCAATGCGATTTTGTGTTATTTCATTTTTATTTGATAATAGAAATGTATGTTTCCAGTTTGTTAAAACTTTAATACAATTAATTGTGTTTTATCTTCTTTGCGATAATTGTCATTATACAAATGATTTTATAAATATAAGACACAAATAATTGTATTGAATTTCAATGTTGACCATCCAATAGTTATTGGATCAATAGTATTGCTCGTTTCAGATCTGTCAGTTAATATATATTTAATGTGAAAAATTCTTGTTTCATTTCCCTTCCCTAGCTGCTATTTGCGAGAGTATACCTTAGCTATGATGAATTATGAATGCCATTTTTTAAAACAAAATCTGTGTTCATCGTAGAAAAGTTTTATGATGATAACAGACCCAAATAATATAATTTTAAATTTCAGATACAGAGAAGAACACAAATAACAGTTCTTTGGTTTAATTTATTATTACACTCTTTACGAGATTAGCAAAAATTAGTACATTTCAAACACAATACAGCTACACAACTGGAGTGGAAGATGAAAGAGAAAGTAGAAATTTCTGGCTAAGTATAAATTTAGTAGATGTCCACATCTGTAAAAATGCCAATGAAGGTAGTAAGTTGACGCATTTCTAAAATACAATATTGCTCTCAGATATGTAGGCTTTTTCGCCAAAGTACACAACTGGCCATATTTATAATTAAAAACTCAAAATGAACGTATAACTTTTTAATGAAAAGAGCGTTTTATGAAAAAAATTTAAATCTTTCTGTACACATCAAGTAAGATATTTTAAGATTTTAAAAACAGTTAATTAATACAAGTTCTTCAGTACTTAATTAGTAATAATTACTATACTAAATCCATCAGTACGCTACGAGTTGTATTCTTGCATCGTGTAAAAGACATCAACGAATACGGTGTACTATAATCGATTCGCATAAAAATATAAATACCCGAGTACTGACGTGCATTTACTTCTTAATTTGAATTCCTGGATATTTCCACTAGTCAATTGAACTCAACTGGTATAAAAAGATTTTTAAAACATAATGTGAAACGTACATTTAGGTAAAAAATTTTGCCCCTACAAATCGATGTTGGGAAAGGCCTATGTCCAACATTGGGCAGATAAATGCTGATGATGATGATGATGAATCGATGTTAAGTATCCAGATTTACACACATGCTATCCTGTAGACTATAAACAAAATTCTTATATATTCTTACACATAAATAAATTGAATCCTGATGTAAAATCATGCTGCCGATTATCAACAATTGGACGAAATAGAAATTTTTGAAATTTCATAAGAGAGATGGGAAAAGTGAGTAAGCAGTGTTTCGTGATTTAAGGCTAATCACATAATTGTTCTTAGCTTTAAAACCTTGACAGCTTAGCTAAAAAATACTTAAAGATAAATACTAATGATAGGATTAGCTATAAGTTAAAGATGCTGCGGTGCCATCGATCCAGCGAACTATGTAGAAGACCGCTATTGGAACCAAAACTGGTGGTTTTGGCTAAATGGTAATGTATCTTAAGCTAAATAAAACGGTAATGTATGCTTATGACCGAAAAACTTGCAAATTCAAAATGACATTTAAGTCCATCAATATCATGATGAAAGCTTTTAAACAATAAACAAGGAGTAGATATAGAGAGTTTAAGAAGGCAAGACCTGCAGCATTACGGGACAATAGCTTAACCCCTGAGCCGCCAACGATCTACTGATGAACAAAGTTGATTATATTATTTAAAAAACAGTATTTTTTGCTTACCCTCTGGGATACGGGCTTGAGTTTTGATATTAAAGTAAATGACCTATTTTCCAGAGTTTGCTTTTAGCGCATTAATCTATTACTACATAGACGATCTACATCGGCGGAC